>PVIU01011960.1:0-62218 GCA_004026605.1 Ondatra zibethicus
TAAAGCAATATCTTCTACCTCTAGACTGATCATACCTTCTCTACTAATCATAATTTTTACTTAACCTTCAAAAGTAAGTTCAAAAAGAAATAATAATTTTTAAAAAGGAGTAAGTTCAAAGCCTAAGTTTCCCACTTAAGCTGGCCTAATTGCCTCTTCTCTTACCTCTTTTGGAATATATTCTAGGGAGTCCTTCAAATATTCAGAAATATCATTTTTGACATTGTGGAGTTGATCCTTACCAGTCTAAAATAAATATTACTGTCAGAATTTGTGGGTTTATGCTAATGTTATTTCATTCACAAACAATAGTCTCCACACAACACAGTGGATCAACACTACAAAACTTACATTAAATTTTTGTAAAATAAAGGTGAAACTGAGTTGTTTTTCCAACCAAGTTGGCTTAGGGAAGTGAAGCACACTACCTGTTTAAAGAAATTTCTTTCATTTGTCTGCCTGCAGTGTATTTTAGTTGATTTTTATGTACATCAACATTGTTACATAAAAATAATGAGTTTCTGTATCATGAAAACTAAGTCTTTACTTAAAAGAAAGTAAAGCGATTTTTTAAGTCGGACAAAGTTGGGAAAAACAATCACAACAGTACAAAGAAAGCATTTTGCTCTGTATATCAGTATGTTTAGCTCAAGTATTCAGGTATTCCTGGAATGTTATAATTGGGCAGGATTTATGTCTCAGGTTAAAGCTACACAAGCAAGCAAATTCAAGAGATTTGTAAAATGCAAATTCAGTGGTAACACTGTCCCACCAGGGAGGCCAGCATTATTTACAGAGTCAATCGAACTGTGACAGGGATCTTTCTTTTTTATCTCTGTGATGGCTCAAACTCCATTTTCTGGCTTTTTTTTCTCAAAGCTCTACAACCTATAACTTAAACAGCCCATATCAGACATGCTAAAGTTCGCTCTTCCCATCAGGGGACTTGTGGAATTGACTTGCTGTCCTGGTGAGAAGATGAGCAAATTGGTATGGGGCAAAAGGCCAATCTGCATTCATGGTGTGCTAATGTCTTTGTAGATGAAAAAAAAATTATAACCAGCTTCCCGGATGTACCCAACCGTATGCATATCTTTCTTTCTTTCTTTTTTTTTTTAATGAGGAGAGTACATGTACAAACTCATTGAAAATATTTAAATGAAATTGAACTAGAAATTTTCTTATGATACTACTTTCTGGTGGTCTTATCCCTTATCGTCTCTTTTATCATGACCCTAAGGATCAATTTGAGGGGCAGTTTTCTAGGAAGAATATAGTCCTGAAACTCCATTTCAACAGGAATCTTGCCAGGCATAGATGCTAGTAACCGTCGTCTTTTTCATTTATTAATTCCATATCCAGTGGTTGCTAATTTAATCAGAGTTGCCTCCTGTTATTTAATTTTTAATGACCACAGCACATGTGAGTTTAAGAACATTAACTCCCAGTATTTGTTCCAGCTTTCTTTGTTCTGCTGTATGGAGGAGATATTTTTGGCAAAATCAATTAACTACAAGTCAATCACAAGAGCCCTGTCATTCTGTTTCTGGAGCCAACATGTACCATGTAAACACGATTAACAAAACAGCTCCCTGGAGCAAAAGAGGTCAATCGCTGCATCATGACATTAAAACTTGGACTGTGCCCTGTCAACTTCTTTAATTGAATTAAGGGTTGCTTGAAAAGAATGAAAAAAAGTAAAAATGATCAACAGTGTCCTCCGTTATGTCTAAAATTGTTGATGCAGGAGTTTTTTCCTCCAAGTGTGGAATTTTCCATCTCTAAAAAAACATTAAAGTAAGTGCTTTCTCTGAAAAAGAATATTAAATACCTCCATCAATCGAAAGACTAAGACTTGATGTGATATTTATAGGATCGTCAGTAACTCTTACTCTTTTTAATTTTAAAAAGGATAATAATAAATTTAACAAGAGGATTTCAGAAGACAAAACTACTTATAAATTCTAAAGAGGGATAGAGCTTGATTATAAGATCCCATTGCTGAGGATATCATACACTTCGGACACAGGATATGGAGAAATCAAGTTGATACTAACTTATGTAGTGTGAATTCTAGTTGGTCTTCATAATAAAAACCCGGAGTCAGATATAGAAGTAAATGCTGAAAGATCAGAGAAACAAAGGAGAAAGTCAGAACCACTTCTTATGTCATCAGCTCCATAGCCTGACAGGGGCACTGAGTTCCTGTTTACTCCTGCTTTGTATTCCTTTCTCTGCCCAGCCAAGTCACTTCTTGTCTCCACCTCCCTGGAGCCAGGATTAAAGGCAAGAGATTCCAAATGCTGGGATCAAAGGTGTGAGCCATAACCCAATGTGGTCTTGAACTCCTGTTCTTCCTGTTTCCACCTCCCAAGTGCTGGGATTAAAGGTGTGTGCCACCACTGCCCAGCCTCTATGGTTAACTAGTGGCTAGCGCCACCATCCGATCTTCAGGCAAGCTTTCTTTATTTGTTAGAGCACAAAGAATATATCACCACAGACCAAGACACTTCCTTCATGTTAGCTAACTTTCATAGTACTTGTAGGTGCTCTGCAGGCTACTGGTGACCGTTTGTGTGTGTGTGTGTGTGTGTGTGTGTGTGTGTGTGTTTATTAACAGTCTTATCTAGATGTGAACTACAATAATGACTGGTATCGCAAAATACGCCCATGCATGCAATAATGATATGAGTGTTATGGGGGTGACCAATAGCTTCTGGATTGGATTTAAGCATTTTCCATAGGATGAAACTCATGTCACTGTAAATCTGGCCAAGAACCTATGGCTGGAAAGCTTATAGATCTCAGAGGTAAACCTGCTGCTATTATTTGGCTAAACGGACACACTGTCAAACTGCACTCTACATTTGTATCTCTATGGTGTAGGAGGGTCTTCTGTTTGTATATTGCCCTCATTGGTTAAAGAAACTGCCTTGGCCTTCTGATAGGGCAAGACTTAGATAGACAGGATAAAGAGAACAGAATGCTGAGAAGGGAACAGAGTCAGAGAGAGCCGCAGCCATGAAGCTCCCAGGTCACACACGCTGAATCTTTCCCGGTAAGCCACGACTCGTGGTGACACACAGATTATTAGAAATGGGTTAAACAAATATGTGAGAGTTAGCCAATAATTAGCTAGAGCTAATGGGCCAGGCAGGATTTCAATGAATACAGTTTCCGTGTAATTATTTCGGGTACACACTGGGAGCCGGATGGCACAAAGGGCCCTGCGCTGGGAACGCAGTCCGAGCCCCTCATTGCAACATCTCTATACTTACAACTATCATAGCTCTTAAATATCACCAGAGAAGCGTCTATGTAATAACTGGTGGTTAATGTAGAAACTAGCAGCTGGTCATTGAGCAGAGAATAAATGTCAATGAAGTGTTCGGACACAAATGGTACATCTACATCACACTTTATCTTTGTAAGGCTCATGAGGATTGAGGAAAACAATGCAGAAAATCTACAAGAGACAGAGGTTGTGGGATAGTGCCATAGCAAGATATCTTCTGTACACGATAAGACTGAAGTGTTCAGAAACTCACAGACACTCTGGTTGCTTGCACAAGATCAAGGCTGTCGTTCTAGTATGGAGTTTTATGTGTGTGGGGGGCATGGACCTCCACCTTTAGCTAAGGAGCTAGTGAGGGTGAAGGCCTCCACCCTCTGCCTTCTTAAGGAAAGGATAATGTATTTTCTTTATGAGTGTGCTCTGTAATAGGCTGGCTATGCTCCAGTGGATGAACCCACAGTGGTGAGTGAAAAGACCCCAACCAATTCTGCATAAGAAGGAACTAAGTAAATTGGGTAATGGAAAACTACAAAATGTGACAAACAAGTTTGACGTTGCCAGCACCTCAGCGGATAACTAGTGGTTATCAGAATCAGTTGCAGTCTTCCTCCCCCTGGGCAGATGGTTATCAGAACCAGTTGCAGCAAATGATTACCAAACTGCAAACTGAGTCACAGCCAGAACAGGCAGGATGTCATGTACAGAATGTCACAATCAGCAGGATGTCACATACTTGCGGGTATAGGCCAAACTATGCTAATTTCGTTCTTGGTTGAACTCTGGTTTGAATGTCTAGACCAATCCCAATTGTACCCATACCCCATATTATAATTCATGTAAAACTTGTGGGTTTTGCCTATAAAAGCTTGCTTACTTGGATGCTCGGGGTGCTCAGCTATATCGAGCTGTGCACTCAGTTGCACAATCATGGAATAAACGTCTTGCTTTTGCATCTGATGGTCTGGTCATTGAGTCTGGGGGCTCCACAGTGGTAAGACCAATCTGAGGGTCTTTCAGTGAGTAAAAGGGAAATACAAATTGGACTTAAAAAAGATGAGGGCAGAAAGTTGAAAGACAGAGAGGTGGATGGTTGGATCTGGCAAAAGTTAGGGAGGAGGGGAGGACATGAGTATGATAAAAATATATGGTTTTAATCCCAGCACTCAGGATGCAGAGGCAGAGGCAGGCAGATCTCTGTGAGTTCAAGGTCAGCCTGGTCTGCAAAAGCTATTTCCAGGACAGCTAGGGCTATTGCACAGAGAAACCCTGTCTCGAAAAACCAATATATATGAAAAACTCAATGAAATATTTTTATGATTATTTCTTCTTAAAAACTTCTCAAAGAATTGATGAACTATTACATTAAAATATACATGGGCTATGCTTGCTTTACTAATATTTTCTTAAACATTGTTTACTGGGTTACTAGAAAATTCATATTTTATTGCTAAAAATTCATTTATATACATATAAGAAAATGCACAGTTACCAAGCATTCCAGTTTAATGGATTTTGATAATAGTAGACACTTATATAATGTCATTATTTGAAATGAAATAAACAAAGCACAGGAAGATAACTACTAAAAGAAAAAATTGAGGTCTTAGAAGTTGAGTGTAGATATAACAGTAATTATCTAAAGCTTGAGAGAGCAGTGTCAAGAAGGAATTGAAAAAGCTGAAAATATTTAAATGGGTAAAAGAAACTTTGGCGTTTTACTGCACAGTAGAGTGACTATAGATAACTTGAAGGTTTTTATAATAAGTTAGGATAACTGTTTGGGGAGACATATATGTCTTTTCTAATTTGAACACTATACAATGTCTACATATAGTGAAGTATAGCATGAGTCCCTTATATATGTGTGTTGTGATGTGTGTGTGTGTGTGTGCATGTACTGGGTGGTTTAATGCTAATGTGACACAAGCTAGAGTTAACTAGGAGGAGGCAACCTCAATTAGGAAAATGCCTCCATAATATTGGGTTGTGGGTTAACCTGTAAGGAATTTTCTTAATTCATGATTGATGGGGAAGTGGGAGAATATTATAAGTGGTGCCATCCCTGGGCTGGTGGTCCTGAGTTCTATAGGAAAGCAGGCTAAGCAATAATGAGGAGCAAGCCAGTAAGCAGCACCCCTGCTTGAGTGCCTGTCCTGATTTCCTTTGATGATGACCAGTGATATGGAAATATAAACCAAATAAATCCTTTCCTCCTTGACTTGGTTTTGATCATGGTGTTTCATCACATCAATTGAAATCCTAACAAAATGAATATGTATAATTTGCTATAGCAATAAAAATAAACAAAGTGAAGCAGGTGAGATGGTTCAGCAAATAAAATGCCATGCTGCTAAGACTGGTGAAACGAATCCAGCCCTGAGACTCACACAGAGGAAGGAGAGAATTGACATTCACAAGTGGTCCTCCGATCTCCATGGAAGAGCTGTGGTAACCCATGCTCACAAAGCAAATAAGTGGAAGAAATCTAAATAAAAAACTAAAATGGAAAAATGAAGCTTTATCATGCTAGACACTTTCCTCATGATCCTTCGTACTTTTTTGAGACTAGTAAAACATCTACTTTCGCATTGCTACCATTCTGTCACCCTAGCTCAGCCTCACCGGATCAACAGCTTCATACTAATGGAATCATGCAGGAGGAACTCAGCACTGTGCTACAGGGATTCACCCATATGTGTATAGAATATGGTCCATATCAGGTTTATTTTTCTTCCTCCTCTCCTGATTAGCATTCCAGTGTGAGTGTATAACACAGTTTGTTTCTCTGTTTTCCTGTTGATGGACATTTGGGCTTTTTCCAGTTTTTGTCTTGTGTTTTGAGAAACTGCCCTATTAAATTTTACCTCATGGAAATGCACAGACGCTTACTTGGCTGTTTTCCCACCTGGGCAGCCAGAGCTGTTTCCCTGTTGTTCTGAAGAGGTTGGGTGATTTTAATGAATGATGAAACAAAACAAACCCAAAACAAGACTCACATCTGCCATTGTAGAATTTGGCAATGGCCACGGATGCCTCAGAACAGTTATATAAAACAAACTCCACATCCACCCCCCCAAAAAAACCCCACAGTTCATCAGAATTCTTAATGAACCTAAATAAACGTATTTGATAAACTATACTGATAGGGTATAAACTGCCTTTGTGTAACTGGTTAGCATTTGAATAATAATTGAAATAATTATTCTCTGCAATGAAATATCTCTATTTTACTTAGAATTCAAACTTTTCTATTTATTAATGTACTTAAATTTTCTTTTGTTCTATTTATCAGTATTCTTCCTTTGTTCTAAAAAATGAAATCAGGATATTCAAAGTTACATATTTGTGTGCATATATTTTTAGCTATCCAGAAAATGCATGCTCTAAAATGCCCTAATTGTGTATAGAGCAATAGCTTCATCCAAAACACTGTAATTATTTGGGATATAGTGGGCATACTGTTAGCCTAATTTACCTCATTGTTCAAAATAGCCATGGAAATGGCTCTGCATTAGGTGATTGACAACTACTTTGAAGTCTCTAGGGATGGTGCAAGTATCAAAGTAAATACATACCTTAACATATTTTTTAGCTTGTCATTCATTGAATTTACTTTTATATTATAATTCTAATATCAAACTAAATTTCTTGTGGTAGGTAACTTTTTTTTTTTTTTTTTTTGCTTTCCATTCTGAATTGCTAAGTTACTTACGGACAGGGTTTGATTTTCTTTTTCCTCTCTGCCTTTAAATTCTGCTGTTCAGCCCAAATCCCAGAACACGGCAGGAAATAAACATTGGTAGGATAACTCTATACCTGTGTATGTCATAATTAGCCTTAATTTACCTGCTCCCTATTATATTAGAGAAAAATTAAAGAAGAGCAAATATTTTCCTAATTTCTGATAACTGACATATTCTTCCTTACCTAGTTGTTGCTGTCTAGGCAACCACATTACTCTTCTTTGCTACTTGTCCAGTACTTTACATTTTCCATTTGTTTCTAAGCTAAAGTTGTTTCTCAAACCTAAAGCCTATGGAAGCATCTATATCAAACACACTCATAGTGGCTCACACATGGAAGAACTGGTTTCTTGTGTCTGTACTTCTTTGGCTAGCATCCATTCTCTAACATTTTTCAATCTACTTCAGGTTGTTAACATTCCCCAAACTGTTGCCAAATTCAGTAGGCATTCCTTCTTCTTTGTTTTACTCAGGCTAGTAATTTTGATTCAATTGGTCACATCTACTCTTCTTAAAACTGTCCCCTTCCTGGTACCTGATACTTATGCTTCACTCTCTGTGTTGAAGTTGGACTCTCCCAGTGTATGTCAGAATCTTGCTTTGATTCACCTGGGCCTTTCTTATCTTCTTCTTGGATGATTGGCTTTACATTTCTCATATGTACTGATGAAATCTTTCCATTTCCAGTCATGAAGTTCTTCTTTAAGTTCTGCATTTGTATATGTGACTACTTGCAAGGCATGCCGTAGACTAAATAGACATCTTAAACTGAATAGGGAATGCAGAGAAGTCTTTGCTCTCAGTGTGCATTACCGGTTTATTGCAGGGAATGGACATCATCTGCCTACTTGTTCAGACTGGAGTCTAAGGGATTACTGTAGACTCTAATTTCATCCCCCTCTTCTAACTCATCACCAAATCCATGGCTTATATTTTTTCCAAATATGCCCTGCAGTCATCTGCTTCTATCTTCTTTTCACCAGTGTCCCCTTATCAATGGCTACTCTTGTCTTTATCTTAAAATATGGCAGTTTCTGCATGCTGGCCTCTGTTCCTCCCCTTTCCTTTAGATACTTTCTTTATATAACAGTGGTTAGAGTTTTAAAGTCCAAATTATAAAACTATACCCACATCGTGTAAGGTCCCTTGATGATTTTGCAATAGACTTAATACAACTTATAGCTTATTACAAAATCTATAAAACTGTGCAAAATCTTCTCTCCCTATCTGTTTTCACTATTGCATCAATATAAACCTTCATCTTCCTAAAACACCCCTGCTGCTTTTCTATATGGTGATGTTCTTGCCACAGAGGGGTACAAGAGCACAATAAAATGCCTGCTTTCCATAGACAGACTTTGCATTCTTACTGTTCACTTGCCAGCTCAGTGGCTTTGGGCAAATCATTTATTTTCTCTACGTGTAAATGAGATAAAAGTATCATCAGTACTAAGGTAATCTGAGAGTTAAATACAAAGTGTTTAGATGAGTTCCCAGTAAATTTAAACCCTCAAAATGAATTAGCTGTTGTATTAGGTAGTGTGATATTTCCTACCAGACCTATTAGACCATGCCTTTTGTGCACAGTTGCTTTCTTTGAACTCCTTAGTTCCTCAACACATTAGTTGAAACTAACTTTAATATATATATATAATATGTGTGTATCTATATGTATCTATTTTGCATTTATGTCCAGCATAAAACTTATTGTAATGTAGATTTTCGTTATTTGCTTGATTTTGTTTTCCCTTCTCTGTGTCTGTGGGCAGAGACTGCATTTTTGTTCCTGACTGCTCAGACCCGAATAAACACACAGAAACTATATTGATTGCAGCAGTATTTGACCTATTAGCACAGGCTTCTTATTAAGTAACTCTTACATCTGAAATTAGCCCAATTTATATTAATCTGTGTATTGGCACAAGGCTGTGATTACTGGTAAGGGTCCTGTGGGCATGACGTCTCCTTGACTCTGCCTACTTTCTCTCTCTGTCTCTGTTCTGTTTTTCCACCAGGCTTTACTCTGCTAAGTCATTCGCTCAACAACTTTATTTATCAACCAATAAATGTAACATGTATACAGAAGGACATCCCACATCATCTCCCCTTTTCTGTCTAAATAAAACAGAATGTAACACAATGCTTCCCAAATGACCAGGGCTAATATGCATAGCCTATCACCCTCTTCGGGTCCAGATCCTTGTATGCCCACTTGGGGTTAGGAGGAAAGTAGCTGAGAGCATGCCTGTTGTTTAGCACCCCTGCCTGGGAAAGCAACTGAATTGGGTCTGATAGGCTTGCACAGACTGGAAAGGATGGCAGATTCCTACTGCCATACACACATTTTCAGGCCAAGCAGTGTGCTGTATGGCAGATTTAGCTTTTCCTCAGATAAAAAGGTTTTATGTGCTGCACACTCCTTCTCAGAGTTGAGGTGATGAGAGTGGCTCCTTCCTGGCATTCCCAGAGCTGGTGGTAAAGATACCTTTGCCATATTGAAAGGCTTAGAGAGGTGGAGCCTGCATCCAGGTCTGCTGTGACCATACTACTTACCCTTTTAAAATGTTCCTTGTCAAAAAAGGATTTCAGATATGCAATAGAACAGATTCGGACATAAAAGACCTCTAAATAAGATACAGTGTGTTAAAAAAACATACATAGTCTTGGGAGAGAAAGGAAAAAGAATATAGACAGTTTAAAAAAATCAAAGTCTTTAAAGAAACAGTATAAGTAATATAAAAGAGTATAGACAGACATAGATCAAAGGAGTAAAAATAATAATAATAAAGCCATGTAAAGATGGAAAATACACAGAGAGTCTGGATTCTTGTTGCATAGGGATGCTTCTTATTTGTTTTGGCCACCCAAAACCAAGATAATCACACAGAAACTGTATTAATAAAATCACTGCTTGGCCCATTAGTGCTAGCTTCTTATTGGCTAACTCTTACATATTAATTTAATCCATTTCTACTAATCTGTGTATCGCCATGTGACTGTGGCTTATTGGCTAAAGTTTTGGTGTCTGTCTCTGGCAGGGCTACATGGCTTCTTTCTTACTCCACCTTTTTTCTCCCAGAATTCCATTTAGTTTTCTTCACCTTGCTCTGTTTCCAAAGTAGTTCCTTTATTAACCAATGGTAATCACAGCATACAGAGGGAAATCCCACATCAGATTATATATACACTATTGTGTTTTCCTTAAGTTTTTTTGATTACAGAGAGATGTTTGAGTGCAGTGGCTGCTAAGCTAAAATAACATATATACTTTAAAGGTATCTTGACTATAAAAATTGAGGCTAACAATATATTGCTTTGGAAAAGAGGTTCTGCTTTTGCTTCCACAGAAGATGAGAACCTGTGGTTTCCTTCTAGGCTAATATGGCTTGATTAAATAGGATACCCTGAAGCAATGGCCCAGATGATCTAACATCCATGACAACTTCAGGACTGTTGACTAAGATAGACCTACCACACAGGATACCCCATGAAAGACCTGATTAACAGAGCCTCCAATCATCAGAAACTAGTCTAGAGGACAACACCTAACATTGCTAAGTGATTGTTTAGAAATCTTTGTTTACATTTAAATGGGATGTGCTATAGAGATGAATACTTTGCATTGGTATGGATCTTGGTCTATTGACACAAATTTAAGGTCAATTTTGTTATTTGTATTTCTGTTCTTGTTTAAGGCATTGTGATTAGACAGCTCATTTAAAAATGTAATGTCTATTTAAGAAATACAGATTAATAGATAATCATCTATATAATCAAACTGTAGTCATGTTAGTTAGGTTTTCTAGATGTACAGAGATATATTTCAGATGGATAGATGTTCTTCAGATCTTTCAAAGACCTTCAGAATATGGCATTTAAAATGTTTTAAGAACTTAGACTTTTCTCGACAGTGAGACATGTCTGCTTCTGGCAGCACCAATTACTTCAAGGAGATGATGTATATCAAAGAGGCTCCTTATGAAATTTGTTAGTCATTTGTGCAAGAAAGTGCTCTTGCCTGGATGGCTTGATGGGATGCTGTATGAACTGGACAGGCAGAACCCACAGAAAAATGACTGCTGAACTTGCCTAAAGGTGAGACAGTCCTTCATGAAAGAGTCTGCCAGACATTCTGCAGGACACAGAAGAAAGTGACTGACAAACTGCCAATAGAGGCAAAACAATCTTTCAAATTTCCTGCTTCATGGAAAAGTCTGCTGGATACTGTTGGGCCTGTAAGCTGAAGATGGATGCCCCAATGTTACAGAATACCTTTGGGAGACTATCTAGGCAGCAAGATGTCTCTGTCAATTCTAGAGTTTTGGAAGTTGCTTACAATGGACTTCCTGGTAACTTAGGTAATATATTCTTCTGGGGGTCTTTGATGGAGTTGAAAAATAGATAGTTATATTATAGTCTTCCTTAGTTATAATAAAGGATGAAGTATATATGAATATTGTAACTGTAATTCTTGCTTGGTACCTGTTTTGTTATGTGTAATTTTACTATGTTAAAGTTAAAACCCTCTTTTTTAATTAAACAGAAAAGGGGAGATGAGTTGGGAAGTCCTTCTGTATATGTGTTGCTTTTATTGGTTGATGAATAAACTTGTTTGGGCCAATGGCTTAGTAGAGTAAATCCAGGCAGGAAATCAGAACAGAGATAGAGAAAGCATAGGCAGAATTAACAAGACACCATGTAGCTGCTGAAGGAGAAAGATGCCAGTCACCAGTCAGAATCTTATTGGTAGGCTACAGCCTTATGGCAATAAACATATTAATAAAAATGTGTTAATTTAAGATGTAAGAGTTATCTAGAAATATGCCTAAACTATTGGCCAAATAGTGTTGTAATTAATATAGTTTCTGTGTTATTACTTGGATCTGGGTGGCTGGGAAATGAACAAGCAGTTTCTGCCTATGTGTGTGTGTCTCTCTCTTTTCCTTCAAATTTCTAGAATATGAGATCATTGAAGGCAATGACTTGATTTAGTGCCCTGCACATAACAGGCATTACTTTGTGGAAATGCAGATGTTATATCCATACATGCTCATGTGTGTGTGTGTGTGTGTGTGTGTGTGTGTGTGTGTGTGTGTGTGTGTGTGTGTGTAGGCCAGGCCAGAAGTTGATGCTAGGATATACCTTGATGGCTATTCAAGAGGTTCTCTGTCATCATAGCTGTTGAGGCTATCCAGACCCTTACATTTGACAAAACATATTCTTGTATCCCTCAACTGGCAGGTACAGCCATAGAAGGATTTTATCCTCTATTTAGAAATGCTTCACTTTTATTTTCTGCGCAGATAGGGACATTCTCTCTCTCTCTCTGGAGTGTCAGATAATTTTCAAGTCTTTCAGATTGCATGCTCACATACAATGTAAAAGTATCTAATTCTATATAATTAGCACATATTATTTTAATACAGATATTCATTTTATTGTCTCCCTTCCCTTCCCTTCCCTTCCCCTCCCTATCCCTTCCTTTCCTTCCCCTCCCTCACTCCTTCCTCCTTCTCTTTCCCCTCCATCTCTCCTTCTTTCCTTCTTGAAGTGCTGGGGACAGAAGATATCAAGAGCTGTACCACTGAGCTTCATCTTCAGTTCAGTATTTTCTCTTATTAAAAATTAAATATTTTAAAAACATGACATCCTTAGAGTTTTGAAACATTAAATTCACATCTTAGTAAATATTCAAAGCAAATGTACCAATGAAACTTATCTGACTCGGACATACTAATCTTCCTCCCTCTCAATTCCCAGAAATGTCACCCCATTCTCCCTAGAAATAAGCACTCTTCTGAACCCTGATATTACAGGGAAGTTTTGCTCTTTTTTTTACATTTACTAAAGTAGACTCATGCAATGTGTTCTTTTTTGACTTATGGCTTCTTTGTTCAACATCCGCTTTACAAAATTAATCCATGCTGTCAAGTAGTAGTAGTTATTGCTTTGAAATCAATGTATTTGTTTCCATTGTATAGATATTTATGAGTTAATAATATTTCGGTGATATTAAACTCATACCAAAGTGTATCAATTTTGTTGTTGAAAATTTCTTCTTAGACTTTAATTACTTTGAACAGGGCTTCTATATACTCTTACAAACTGTGTTTTTTAAGAAACATAGGCATTCATTTCTGAATATATGCCAAGAGTAGAAATGTTAACTCATGGAATATTTGTGTACACAGTTTTAGAAGACACTGCCAAAAAATTTTCAGAGACAGGATTCCAATTTCTCTATTTATATGCAATATTGGAATATAAATTATGGCATTAAGACTTCTTCACTCCCATCTTCTACTCAGCATTGCCAGTATTTTCAATGTCCTCACTTAACTGAGTGTACATAGGAATATCATTGTGATTTTAAAGAGTGTTTCTTTCTGATGAATGGGGTTGAGTTTGGTCCTCTTCACACAGTTTCTGAGAGCCAGGATGTGCTTTTAAGGAAGGACTTCTTTCAGTTTTCACTCCAATGATGAACAGTGGACCAGTGCTTTTCTCTCATAGAAACTGTTAGATGCTCTTTATATCTTCTCTACACAAATCTCTTGGGAGTGCAATGTCTTATAAATTTATTTCTTATGCATCTTTTGTGGATTTTTCAGTCTTCTAATGAGTTCTTCATGAAAAGAAGATCTTACTTTTAAGGCACTCTAATTTATTTATTAATCTTTCCATTTTTGATTAATACTTTTGATGTCCTATTTAAAGGTTTTTGACTTCTTCAAAGTCATGGAGATTTTCTTTCATGTTATCATTTAGAATTTTGTTATCTTTTAGATTAGATTTGTAATCTATCTAGAATTTAATTTTGGATAAGATAGGCTCACTTTTTATGATCCACTATATATCCTAATATCTATAGATATCAATATTTCTCTATGTAATTAATAAATCACTCTTTTTCTTTGTTATACATACCAGTTTACTTTGACATCAGTTATAGGAAATACCATCCTTATTTATCTGGTATTTCAATCTGTCTTTCATTTACATAGTTCATGTAATGTCAAGAATGTATTTTAAGGAGATAACATCTCAAGTAACATCGGCAGCAACGTCTACTCGCTGCATTTACAGTTATATTTTAATGGTAGATATTAAAGTGTTAAGCACTAATAACAGGGATTTTATAGTCTTGTATGTATGTTACAATCTTATGAAAGCTGAGAACCCTGTTTACAAGAAAATATGTTTTGCAGAAAGATTTTTAGATATAATTTTAAAGCTATTTGGAGACATCTCAGGGCATATGCATTCTGGTTTATGAATCCCATGATACTCTATCTATGAGAAAGTGCTGTCATTAGTCTACATAATATTAAAATTATAAAAAAACCTCAAGAGGAAGAAAATGAATGGACAGAAGTATCTTTTATTGGTTACATTTCTATTTGGTACCAAAATACTCAGCTTTGTAGTTTAAGTGTGCTATTCTCAAATCATATGCGTTCATTTTATAAAAAGATATTGGCTATGTTCCATGTAATTGGAACAAAGAATAGAATGTTGAGTTCATTGACACTGAGAAAAACCATATGTTAATCATGCCGTAACTTCTTTTTCTTGTATTAAAATCATATGAGCAAAGGGAAGGTTGTTTGAAGATCAAACATGTGTAGTACAAACTAATTTTTGGTTCTTGAGAGTTGATAGGTGATATTCTGGGAAAATTTGTTCAAGCAAAGGACGTGTTAGCTGGCAACTGAATCAAAAATACAAATTTCTAATTATAAAAGAATAGATTGAGAACATGTCAAGCAGAGACAGCATCGAGTAACATTACAAGTTTGGTTTAAATAAAATAGGCTTGAGAAGAAAAATACAGTCAGGCATCACTGGGAAATTGATCAAGAAACCAGCACACTTAGGAGATTATGGTCTGTGGCTTTAGACAGTACTGGGAGGAACGATGAGTAGTGATGTAACATTAAAAATATTCATAAGAACATTTAGGGTTAGGTAGGTGATGGATTGTTATATGGTAAGAATAGGAGAGAGCATTCAAGAACCATTTCTAGGTTCCTGGTTTATACAAATGAGTAAATAACTAAAATTTACGAAGCAGAAAAAATTATGCCTTGAAAACTGGATTGCATTCCCACCCCTGTGATGGACAGGTAGACTGTAGGCAGAGACAATGGATTTGTTTGGGTATTTGAGTTTGGGTTGATTTTAAAGTGTCTACATGGCAGGGTTGAGTTGACAGTGTATGGGTTGTTTTGGAGATTAGGGGATTCTGATGGCAGGAAGCTGCACATTGGGATGTTAGTAAAATTTAGATGGTATTTGAGCTAAGTTTGGGAGAGATTTCTAGGGAGGTCCTGCTGGACATGCATTAGCAGACTGATCTTTATCTTTCCTAGTCCAAGTCAAGTCTGTTTGACATCAGCTGATTAAATATGCTTTCCTTAAGAGCAAATATGCAATGACCCTCTTTATCATTGATAATTTGTCAAGAAGGTTTAGTAGGATAAAAAGCTCAAAGCCAACTTGAGAAATAATGGATTTGAGATACTTTACCAGAAACATTATTAAACATAAATATCTCCTTTTCTTCCTAAAATAAAACAAGTATTTGATGTTTGAATCTATTGATTAATTTGCAGAAATGTGAGGAAGTAGGCAGAGGTAGATTGAGAGAAATGATAGATAGATAGATAGATAGATAGATAGATAGATAGATAGATAGATCGATAGATAGATGGATGGATGGACAGAGAGAGCAAGAGAGAGAAAAAGAGAGGGAGAAGAAAGAATGAACTGGACTGGGTGTTCAGTTGGAACAAATTTTAGTTCTATAAATATACTTTGGTGTCATTATGAAGAAGCAGGCACTTGTAAACTCCACTGCTGATTGGGTTATTGTGAAAGAAGGGATTAAGAGTGATAGTGATCATGAATCCTTTCTTAAAATCTACACATGAGGCCGCTTATCTCACTTTTTCCTGTGAGGCTGTAAGGTAACCCCTGCACTGAACAGTAACCGACAAATTAGTTCATGCACCATCATGTATCATGTTAGGATTGTTGGAGAATCCCAGCCTTGGCATTATGGACAGTTTAGTCTGGATGCCTTTTATTTTATTTTATTGCTATATACCTTCTTTTACATAACAGTGTGCTCAGTGGTATTGCTAGTGAAAGGTATTTCTATCCAGTTATGGCATCAAAATATCTCCTGCCATTAGGGAAGCTGAGAAGTAAGGAAGTGTCGCTAATTCAAAGCCACTAAAGGCAGGTGGGAGGGCTCAGTGGAAAAGATGCTCGGTATCTGGGAATCACATGATACAGATAGATAATTGACTATTACAAATTGTCCTCTGACCTTCACATGTGTGTGCTGTGGTTTGCATGTGCCTCTACACACCACACACACACACACACACACACACACACACACACACTCATACAAAATAAATTAATGTAATAAAGTTGTAAGGATGGAAATCACAGATGTAATGAATGAACAAATATTTCCTTATTTGACAGCTGTCAGCTCCTCTGAGTCCTTGTTCTTAGCTAGAACTCAGACGACTGAAGAGTCTTAAATCTCTAAACAGTATGCAATGAACCACTTGGTCATCCCGTGGTCTGAGGCTGAGGTCATAGGCCAAGTCAGGTGCCGGCGGGCACACTTAGTAATGAGCAATAAGACTGGAATTGAGGCTCTGTGTTGCCTATTAGCCAGGCAGGGTTCAGCTGGGGCACACAAGCATGCCTATCTCATGTCTTTATGAAAGAAGGTTTTCAGAAGATGACAGTGGAGCCCTTGTGAGATATCTTAGCAGATAGGTTAGAGATTAACTCCAGAGGTTAAAAGCCACCATTTAATTGACTCCTTTCTCTTTGGGTCAAATTACTTACAAAGAACACTGAAGAATGTGGGAGTGATTTTGTCATTTCATGAGCATGATATTTCCTTAGCAAACATAAAATTTAATGACCAAATATGCAGCTATGAACCTTACTTTTGAATTTGCCTCTGTATGAGACTAGTAATGCTACGTGATGTGTTTTACTCTGTCAAGCCTTGTATACTGAATTTATCTGCATACTTCTCTGGCATAGCATTAGATATCATACAATACTCTGATGAGGCTGTATGTTTTCAAAGGACTTCTGATTTGTTCATAGGTTTACACTGCAAGGCTTATGTTCCCATAATGTATATTCTTGTGAGTTAAAGTTTATATGCTCTCCGCCGGCATATCTCCAGGTGCCTTTGACTACATCTTATTCTAAGTTGCATACAACCCTGGAAAACACAACTAAATTACCCCCTGATCTGATATGCTGTAGAACAGCAGCCACGTGGAAACATGTATTATTATGATAATACAGGGATATGGAGTCATGCTGGCTGCCAGCAGGAGTAGATGTCCAGTGACCAAAATAAATTCACCCAGAAACATAGTAAGTAATTTAATTTTTGACTCATCCAACTATTGATTAAACTTATGTTTCTGGAGTATTAACAGTTGTGATATCAACGTAGTAGTAGAATTCTGAGCACAGTTGTTAGGAAGAACTAAATACTGCTGAAACTGGATAGATGTCTGATGTGATGGGCCTAGAACAATAATTTTCTGACAAGGCTGATTTATTCCCCATTCACTGAGAAAATGTCCACAGACTGTTCATGTCAAAACATCAGAATGTAACAGGTGTCTCAGCATCCGAATGCATTGTGACGCTCATTTTCTTTTTTTTATCTTTGGGAAAAAAACACAAGTGAGCAGGAGGTTTGTGTACAGTAGACATGTTATCTTTCATGCTAGATGGGTTGACAGAGTACAAATACTGCAAGAAATCAGAATGACAACATGTAGCTATTGCAAAGTTCATATTCACATTAAGAATGTGAAATGCAGCCTGCTCTAGGTTAGTTCAGCTGTGCTATGTTAGTTGTATTTTAACCGAGAAGCATTCCTCCATATTTTGTTAGTGCTAGTCCATGGGCAAGACACAGCTCCAGCTTAAAAAAAAAATCTATCGTAAACAGATGCTATACTCCTTTTTTTCAGGAAATGAAAAATCACAGATTTATAAGAGAGCACTATCACAATTTGCGGCTTTGACATTTGAGAAAGATAAAACAGTAATCCACAACAGACCATTTCTAGATGCATGAAAAAAGTCTTAATACATTTACGTGGCTTTTACTCATTATCTTTTTCTTATTTCCACTAAAGATACTAAGTTCTTTAGGTATCGTGAGAAACCCTCTCTTACTAGTTCTCAAGTGCAGAGAAAGATGGATATTTATGGTGACTATCAATGATTCTGAGACAAGGAAAGTAGGTGCCTCTGAATTTCACAAGCTTCAGTGGAGAGAAAACAGAAATAAACAGCATAGACAAAGACAAACCACTAAACTATGAGAGTATATTTGGAAGTGTCAAACCTTTCCATTATGATTCAAGCACAAAAAAGAGAAGTTTTACAGTCAATTATTTTTTCCTTTTTCTATTTCTAAATGCGTATGATTAGTGGAATAAAATAACTTGATCTGTTCAACACTTACTTTGCTTCTAGTACAAAATGACACTGTGATCTCATGATATATATTCTAGTCCATTTTTTAATAACCCTTGGTCACATTCCAATATCTGACCAACAGCAATCTCAGTTAGAAGACTGATTGTCATAGACTGTAGGGGGATGCTTTATTTGATGGAGAAGACAAAGCTCAATAATTATTTATTCACTAAAACGGTACAATTATAGAAACAATGGCTTGAAATATTAGTTTGGGAGGTAAGGAAAAAGACTGACAATGTATGGTGATTAATATAGTAATTAGGGTTGAAGAGTTCTGGTTTTGAACTTGACTTTGCTGGTATAAGTCCTCACATCATGGGGAATGCAGTTCTACGTATTTTTGTTTTTCATTTTGATTTTTAGTTTTTGCATGGGTAAACTAAATATAACTCAACTTTTAGGGTTCCTGTGAAGATACGATTTGCTATTATTTCAACTTATGTAATTAGACCATTGGCTCAGAGTTTTTGGAGGAAGTCATATTGGGAGTTCAGATGAACACATAGTAGAAATTTTATTCTTCTTCAATTTTGAACTAATATTTCATATTGAAAATATGTTAGAAAACAAAGGTGTATTGAACTTTTATTTGTCAAATATTTATATTGATCATATATCTATATCTATCTGTCTGTCTATCTATCTATCTATCTATCTATCTATCTATCTATCTATCTATCTATCTATGATCAATATAAATATTTGTGTGCGTGTGTGTGTATAAAGCCACTGAGGAAGATTCATCTTGCGTGAATGAGAAAAGTCGAAGTAAGATGAGTTAACCAATTAAAATAGACGTAAGTTGCAGAAGAGTTTGAATTCAAATACACTGAGCAAACTTTCCCTTTGCAGTATGACTGCTGATTCACCCTCAGAGCTCCACAATGTTCCTGTGCTTTAGGGTGACAGGTCTCCTCAGAAGCACTCTCCTAGTTACAGAGATGCTCCAGCAGGGGCAGCCCCAGATTGTTATAATCCATCCTACCCTAGTTGTTTTACTTAGGTGTGGTTTTTGGAAAGTTTCTTTCTTTCCTTCTCACTTCCTAGCAGCATCTTTCCCTCATACCTGGGATTGCAATAGAAGGCTGAGACAGTACTATCTAGGGTAAACAAGACAGTGGTTTGACAAACTGAGGTCGAAACAGACTTTATAACTAAGGAATGATGCTTTCAAAATTTTATCTATTATAAACTTATTGGATCTCAAGAAGTCTTATGAGAATGCCTTGCAAATGATAGAGTGTAAGTGACTTTGGTGGTTTGAAAAAAAATGCAAGTGTGCCACCCAAGGTGGGATTTGGTAATGAATTCTAAGTGAACTCCACTCTGACCATTTGCAAGGGACTATTAGCTGTGTGCAGTGACTAAAATTGGGTGTTAATGTGACCAGACTATGTAACACCCGAAACCTGATGGAGTGCTGTATTGGGCATATCTGCCAGGTGTTTCCAGAGGCAAGCTATGTGTGAGTCTAAGTGTAATCTCCCCAGTCTGAGCAGACACTATCCAAGAGACTTGCGACCAGATAAAACAAAAGCAGAGAGAGGACTAGAGAGGGGGTGGAACCCACCTATCTCCTTAAGCTGAGACACAATCTTCCATTTTTGATCCTTAGAAATGCAGACTTCCAGGTCTTTGTGTTCTGAGAGTTACACCTATTGTCCTCTGAAGTCTCTGACCACAGATTTCCTGTCCCTAAGCTTTCAGATTTGGACTGTACCATACTTTTATAGCATTCCAATGTCTCTAGCTTGCAGAAACCCTGTCATGAGAAGGAGTGATATTCATAATCACATTATCCAGTTCCTTTCATAAATGCCCTTTCATATATTCTCATATATCCTACTGCTTCTGTCTTTCTGAAGAACATGACCAATACACCATGCTATATTGAAAAATGTTCTGAGACTGTGTTTAAACACAGAGGAACTGCTGTCATCAGGTGATAATGGCTGGTGTGACCATGGAAAGGAGGGTCGGCATGATTCAAGCCATTTATTTGTCATCGTGAACCAAAAGCACTAACACAATTTTCAGTCACTTTGAATGTGACATTTATCATCTATGAATTAATTTCAAAAGTCGGCCTGGCTGCTTGGGGGTGGGGTTTCTTTATTCCTCTTTTAAAAAACATATTTTTCCTAAAGATGTGTGTTCTCTTGAAACAAGAACTATTATTTGGTCAAATAGCTGCATTATTCTGCCCAAAGCAATAAAATCTAGACTCTGAGAAGGAACACCCACACACCTTTATAGTTATTTTAATGTTTTTTGAGAGTATTGGGGATTTTTCATAAAACCTATTGTATAATACTAATACAAATCTCACAGATTTAAGTAGTGGCAGTAAATCACAAAAGCATAACAAAGAGGAACATTTTCATAGTTTGCCTTGTGTATTTGAAGAATGAGCTAATATTTCTATATTCTATTAAGTTGTGTAATTATATAAAATTAGGTTTTGCAACCAGGTTTTCTCAAATTTGTGTATTTTATATCAATTTTACTGTTTATTAATTATTTCCAAGGGAAAATTTAAATGATAGAGAAGAATTAATTTGGCGAAGTGTTTTTAAGGATTTTATTTTCGTGTTGCCTGGTGTGCACTTAACCTTGAGTGATATTGATTCATATTTGATAAAAAATGTGGATAGTGACTCAGAATAAACCAAGTTGAGTGCCAGCAATATTAAAAAGGCAAATTTATGGATGATGGCTAATTTAAAAATCAGTTGCAAGAATAATATATATATATATAATATCTAAATTGATGGATTAAAGAAAAAATCAGTAAAAAGTATGGCACCTCTTCTAGAGTTATGGGAGCCTGTCAATTTAGAAACTCAATGTTTGAGGGTAGGGGAGTTAGTTCATTGGGTAAAAGTACTTAAGGTGCAATAATGAGGTGCTGTGTTTGAAAACTCACAAACAATGCAGAAGCTGGATGTAAAAGCGTGAACATTTGTAATCTCAGAGCTCCAATGGGGAGATGGGAGGTGGAGACAGGAGAACATCCAGAAGTTCATACATCAGCTTACCTGATATATACAGCAGAAAGACAGCAAAGAGTCCCTGTGTCATACAAGGCAGAAGGTGAGGACCGAAACCCAAGGCTAACCTTTGACCTTCACATGTGCACATTGTCACACACATCTTTATAAACACACATGAATGTACACACATATAGACATGTTTTTCCCAATCTCTCTCTTTTGAATACACACACACACACATACACACACACACATACACACACACACACACACACACACATACACACACAAACACGTGAGCACTGAGAGCATATATGTTTCTTCTTTGATAATTTGTTTCAAAATGTAACACTCTTGGATTTGTTTATCTACACATTAAATAATTTCAATGAAAATATAAAGTATACTTTCTAAATTTTGCCATATTGGAGCATACCCATTTCTCACACAATTGTCTTTTAACAAGTGGCTATCTGGGACTGATTAAATGTGAACTGATGTCCCCAATTTTATCATTATGTTCAAAGAAACCTCATTTACTTCTAAACATAACATTGTACACTTAGATATTACCTGTTACGTAATCAATCATGGTGCCTTTGAGAGTGAGTGTGATTACTGCTGCTGAGATCAGCATTTCCACTTGTCTACTCCTGTTTGTAAAAAGAACAAGGAAAAGGAGAAAACAAAGAAACAGACACCTTACAAGTTTTCTTTCAGTTGAACCAGGAGTCTCGTGTGAAACATGAACTCAAAAACAGGAGAAATAGAAACCAGGGCCCTTTGAGGTCTGGTGGAAGATTCCAAAAATAAATTAGAGGTGAAAGGACAGAGAGGGTGAGAAACTCTAGGTAAAGCAGGTTTTCGAAAACAGAAACGTATACATACATACTTTCCAAAATAGCGGAGGCATTATCCTTTGTTTTAACATTGCCGATAAAATGAGAAAGAGAGCAGGGCTGGAGTTAGGAGCCTTTCCACCCTCTGAGAAGTAAAGCAAGCAACTTATAGAGGAAGATGTAAGGTTGGTAGGAAGTGGTTTGTCATTCTCTGTACAGTGAGGGAGGGACAGCTGCCGACCAGCTGTCTGAAAGGTCATCGTAGTCTACTAGGGGAATTTCAGCAGGAGACCTGAATACGGCTGATTCTAGAGAAAAGATTCAAGGGAACATGGAGATCAGAGTCACAGTTCAACATGTAAATATTCATTGCTACAACAGAAGAGCGAAGGCACAACCAAACAGAATTAGGATAGGGAGGATAAAAGAAGATGAGATAAAAAGAAGGTAAATTGTGATTGATAATGGCTTGGTCTGTAATAGCCAAGAGTGAAATTTCTGTTTAGAGTTGGAGAATGCATAACATCAAACTATAGAGAATTTTATAAGCTGCTTCCAATAGTTGATCAGAAATCCCAGACATATAAAACGTCCTCCATCATGCCTAAGGTACTCTTAGTCATATAATGCCTATTTTATGCTTTATTACAATCATATATCATTGATTATAAGGCATTTTGATTTTAATGATTATAATATGCAGAATAAATAACTATCCTCCATTTGGTGACTTGGTTATAGAAAGTAAATACATGGCATCTAAAAACAGATAAGAAGATAATAATTTGCTGGAAAATACCATGTGTTAAAGAAGAAATAGAAAAGGAGGGAATGACAAAAACTTAATTTTGTTATTGCTCAAAACAGGCAGCAAATAAATACCACTTTACAGCACTTGGAATGTATAGATTAATTACAATGATAACTAATCCAACTATATTTTATTACAAAAGAAAACATTTTGCCTTTAGTAACATTATAGATATATAAAGTGACTCAAAGAGCAAGGAAGTTTATTTCTTATGAAACAGATCAAAGTGAAAATTGTCCATGAGTAAGGACACTACTAAATGCAGTATTTCACATATCCAGGATTCCATGGTCCTGTGGTTCCATCATGCATTGCACAGCTTCAATACCTCCTTCCAGACGTCAGAAAAACATAGAAGGAGCACGAAGGAGCCTTTTCCAGGTAAAGCTCAATAATGCTCCTTTACTTTCTGTTATCTTTACTATGCTCATGGGAATGATTCCTGTAGTGATGGCTGAGGACAGAGCTGAGTCAGGTTCGAATGCAGAAGAGGTCTTCAATCCCAAAATGATGTAAGAGCATACCAAAGTGATTTGAGAAAAATTAGCAAGAGGGATTAGAGGAAGATAAAAATCAGAAAATAATGAAATTGAAAAATCAAACCCTTAGAACTAGTAAGAATTTCCTATAAGAAGGGAGAATGTGTATTCTGCTACCCATCCAGTTCAAAAAAATCAGGAGGGGCAAAGTAGGGAAAATAAGCATGAAATTTCATGAGTAAGGAGGTAGGGGAAAGAGCTAGGAAGAGTGAGGGAGGAGAAATATGATTAAATTATTGTATAGAATTCCCAAACAATAATAAAAATATTATTCTTAAAGTGTGAATATTTAAGAGTATTGCTTCCTTAGCTCATATAAGGATGAAATATTAGAAGGACAGATAGAATTAATACCAATTCTTATCATGTTAATATTAAGGAGTGAAAGTTTAATAAGGACAAGATGGGATTTATTTTGCTGTACACAGTTTTACATTATTTTTATTTTGAGTCATGTAAATATGTAGTTTTTTCAAATAACTGGAGTCAGTAAAACATAAACATAATGGAAATGATTTTAAAATTATTTACATGTAACAGGATCTGTAAAGGTCAGGCTTCCTTTCTGTAGCACAATTTGAAGAGAAGGACAGGATTTTTATTTGGTTTTTTACATAATCAGTTAATGATGCCATAATGTTATAAATGCTATAGATATTGTCTCTGGGAGCTGGTATTCATAGGAACTCAAAGAAAAAACCTCTTTTAAGAAATGATATTGTGGTATCTGGTGGTATTTGGCACAACAGATGCACAATAGAGTCTGGGCTTGATGGACATTCCTAGTAGGAGTGTTTCCTTATTGAGACTCCCATTTTCTCATCAATTTATGTGTTCTGAGATCCCATCTCCTTCTGTACGGCAGTGGAAATCCAGAAAATAGGGAACTCTAATCTTAAAAATTCATATCCTGACGTGACTATAAGAAACTTCTTTGATGCCATAAAATGTACCTAATTCTGAGGTTTGAAACTCTTGACAAATAATTAAAGTAATGTAGTGCTTGCAGACATTAATTCATCCAGATTAAAGTGAACACAGTGGGTTTTGAGGGAGGTGATAGAGAGATTTCCTAGGGTCTTGACCTCTGGGTTCATTACTCCTATTATATTCAACTCAAGTGAAAAAAGGAGAAATGTCTCATAGTGTTTACCAGTTGTCTGTGAGAGCTGGGGGTCTTGTTGTCAAGTGTAAATGAATACCAGATGAGTGAAATGGGTTCAAAGAGATCTCAATGAGCAAATGTGAAAGAGAAGATCAGTAAGAATACGACAGAAGTTGAGTCTAGTTGCTTTTCTATTTTGTCTTCTTCTTTAATCTTATTGTTTTCTGCACGTATCTCATAATAATGATACTTTATTCACGTGTAGTTTAGAATTTCTTTTTCTTTTTCTCTTCTATTTCTTTTTCTTCCTTACACAAACAATAAAGTTTCATTTTAAATTGAGTATCTTAAAAGAAGAAAGATTCATCCAAGAAGGGGACAGAATGAGACATGAAAAGAAAACTTCTACTAAAGGGAGTGAGGAGTAGCTCAGAGCCAATTTTCCAATGCTGGAGAGCTGCCGGGTAGGAGCTGCCCTCCACAGCATGGTCCTTTTTGACCTACTCAGATATGTCAGTTTGTGTGAGGTTGATTCCCCCAGCCTACCCTTTGTTGATTCGCATGAGTGGTTACAGAGGGACAATCAAAACACAGCCAAGTTTATGTCATGACTCCTTGTCTGGGAACATAGACAGACACTACAGTGAATTCAGGCTGTTTGAGGCCAAGGCCAAAGAAAATCCCTGCTTGGTGCTAAGTGCCCTGGTGTGATGATTTTGAGAGGCAGCTCCCTGGGTTTAAAAAGCAGCTTCTGAGTTTCTTATAGTTCTTTCATTAATGGGAATAATTAGGATAGCCAAGGACCCTGATTTGCCTATAAAGTGGCCCTGGTTTAGGTTTATTGTTGCCCGAAATAGTAAGTTGCACTTCTCTATATTCTTCAAAGGGAATTTTCTTAGATAGCAAATTGCATCATCTTTGGGAGAATGGGGAAATTTGAGACTTTAGAAATCCCACTTGCGAGAATAGTAAATAGTGAACATTTCCTAGTACATGAATATTTTAGGTTATGCACCCACTCCCCTTTGTCTAAGAATCTGCGGAATGACTGATTCTATGTACATCTGACTGGGAAGATGATCCCTGGCATATGTACTAACTCAAGACCACAAATGAACAAAAATAAAAGACAACTTTCCACACCCTTCCCCCTAGTGAGTTATACCACAATGCCATTCCCAAACAATTCAAACCATTTAGGAGTTAGAATAATACTTCTATGGAATCAAGTGTGTGCCAATAACTCAAGATAGAAATGATGAGTGTTTTCTTCTTTATGAATGATGGTAGGTAGATAAGGAAATGTAGGAGTTTGGGGGGTTCCCATTTTCTAGGAAGTATCAATCTTGTTCTTACATGTGTTGAAGAACATTAACTTGGTATTCAAAACAAATCTAAGTCTTTTTTAGTTCTAACTAAGCTTTCTGAACCCTGAGATCTCTCTACCTTACCACCCTCAACATGCGTTTGTAGCCCTTCACGATTGTTATGCCATCTTGTAAAATACGTGGTTGTATTATGTACACATGTGAGCTTTTAGCATATTTTGGTTTCTTGAAGTTACAGACTGGTAAACTTGACAGCTTACACCTACAGTACAGAGCCATGTGGTTAATGCTTGTGTAAAGATCTAAGAAAAAAAATGATTTATAAATATGTAATTGATTTCTTGAAGTTAATTAAAACTTTCACAATTTTAACAACAGTGCCTCAGAGAATCTAATCTTATACTAGTAATAATAAAAACTAATATTTTCTGACCTTCATATTTAAATAATTGAAGTCTAATTTTTGAAGTATTTAATACTTACGCGTGATAAAGGCTAAAGAAATGTTTTCAGCATTGCCATGAAACTTATAGAGACAGATTGCCACAGGAATATTTTCTAAATGCTTATTTCTATTAGAAAACAATATAAAATCATCTTCTATTTGTTGACTGTGGACCTCTGACTCATCCAATATGAATAGACAAGACTTTTATTCCTCCTTTGATATGCTTCTTTTTTTCCCTGAGGAAAGAATGCAGAACTATTTTGGGGAGAAAACATGTAAGAACATGTTAAGTAAATGTGATAAATCCCAGATATATCCAAAGTCAATAAATCATTTCTGAACATAATATTTGAGGAGTCTCTGACATCTCTTGAACTAAAATATCTTTTCTGCCTACGATTGAAATGTTACTAATTGGATGCATCAAAGCAATATAAAATCAATCTGGATATATTTGATAAAGAGAGGACTGTTTGAATTCAATTTTAAGCCTTTGATTAATATTTGAGATATTTTTCTCAATATAGAGATAGACAAGACACACTATGAGAACATTGGGTTAGAAGAAATAAAAGTGCTCAAAAGAAGTTAACTTTAAGTATCTGTGTAATGATTTTTCTATTAGTGTAATCTCACTACTCTAACACACACTTAGCATGAATCCATGACCAGACGTTGAAGCAGGGAGTTGCATAATCCATATTATGTTTAATGCGTTCAGGAAAACTCAAGTGGAAACAGATCGCCAGGCCTCCATTACTCAGATTGGCTCTCTTGGTCAAAACCAATTTACTGAGTAATTGTATGCTTCTCTATCAATTTGGTATGATGAATTCTCATTGGTTAGGGAACATGGAGCCAAACAACCTTGAACATGTGTGTAGCTGTTCCTGGGACTGGATCTGAGATTTAAATGTGAAAACTTGGTTTTACCCAGGGCCAAACTGAATTCATAAGAGGACAGGAATGGATTTTGTCTGCCAGTGGGTTTGGGGGTTGGCCATATTTTTCATCTCTGAGGTGATCTTTATGCATCTGTTGTTGGCTGAAGCCCCCATGTGTTGTGGGGGATTTCTGACTGCTTTTTGTATAAAGAAGCTATCCAATGCCTCATTAGAGAGTTCAGATTAGTCCTGCACCTTTCTCACAGTTTCTACAAACCATGGCATTGTTTTCTTTCATTACTAAGTCACAGCACTCATGATGTGATATCAGAGGTGAGTGTATATCATACTTAATATTTAAAGTAAGAATTTGAAAAGCTATATGAACATCCTCCTTCACTGAGCTACTCAGTGGATATGATTTCTTAGTAACATGAAGCTTTTGAAACATTGATTTATTGTATTGAATTAAATGAGAAACTGAAATGAAGAGACTAAGACCTTACACTAAATATTTATAGTTAGAAAATAAATATTCTCATTAGTTTTGCAGTTTGGAACATTAATTATACAAGGAAAGATGAATTAGCTTTCATTCCTTATATATCACCAACTTTAGATGGCATAAAAATCTGTGGTTTCCAACTCATATGCTTAAAACTGACAATCCTTATATCTCAGTACTAGAATGTATAAACTTAAAAGGGATGCTCAAGAGATACACTTAGCAGTTCCCATATGCTATCGGAAGTATTGTGTTATAGGAAAGAATACAGGAGACTGGGATTTCAGAACTGCTTCCTATTTTCCCATCTGCTCCTGCAGCAGTGGTGATTTTACTTTGCTCATCTGTGCCCACCTCCATACTTTCTGCGGTGATCACATAAAATAACATATGTGAAGATGCTTGGTAAGCTATTTAACATTGTACCAGTTAAGGTGCCATTCCTTTGTTAGGTTTTGGCACTATGTAGTTAAACTTGACTGGCTGATCATGGGCTCATAAATTTCCAGGTATCTACTGGGAAAGCTGCCAGTGAGGAAGACAGTCTCATTCCTTTTCTGTGATTTGATAAGATTAAGACTTGGGAGTAAGCTTCAGAAATAAACTTAGAAAGCCATTGCCTCAAAGAATATATATTAGAAAGACAGAAAAAGGACTGTGACTTAAAAGTGAGTTCAGTAGGTTATGGGGGTTGCTGTATGAGTCAGCTAACCTGATTCTGACACTGGCTGGTAGTGATTCTCTACCTGTTCACAAAAATAGGCCTAATAACTGTTTAGCTGTAGGGAGAAAGTAAATTCAGTGAAGTACAATCAAGGCTCCACGTTTGTGAACACCTTCTATGGAAAGTGGGGGAAAAGGCCAGAGTGTCCATTTGTCGATACAGACTTAAGCAAGAAAGAGAATGCCGTGGGCCAAGTGACGAGGGATGAAAGAAGACTAGTCTCCTCAGGAACATTAGCCCTCTGTACTGACACAAAATATATTTTACACAAAAACAATCTCCATTAACTGTAATTTGTGAAAGGCTCTGAAATTATAAATGTCGTCTTTAAAAACGATTTTTGTTAAGACAATGAACCTCAATGGACAGATGAAATGCTCCTAATTCAAATTACTACCACAAGTATGTTAGTATTTTACTATGATCATTATAACCTTTTTCTGAATGTGTACTTTTAATAAATCTGATTTAATACCTGGATTCCCATAAAATTGCCATCCCACGCCTCTGTTATATTTTCTGCAGGGCTCAATGTGCTAGATTCCTCGCAAACACCTCCAGACAGTGAATATGAATTCACAGTGACAGTAAACATTTTTGGCATTTGTTAAACCAGGAAAATTGATTCTTGATGGGTGCTACTTAGTTTTGATTGGTTTGAGACAGCAATACTTCACAGGAAAATCTTGTAAAATTGTGCTGCAATGCTGGGAGAAGATGACTTTGTAAACAATGTGAGTGCTATGAATCAACAGGGCAGATGAGGTGGGTCTAAGTTTAACAAAGGTAATCCTGGGAAGAACTTTTTGGTTCCATAGTATTTTATTATTTTATTTCTTAAGCTGTAGATTAGATTTTGTTAATTTATTTGTATCAGTCTAGTCCTTTGTAAATCTCTTTCTTGTATTGTACAAGGTGTTCCAGCATTATAGCAAGAGGTATTATAGCAAGAGGAAACAGGGGAAAGAAACTTAGAATATAAAGAATGCCATAATTTCTCTTTGAAAAATAAGTAGCAGTGATGGTTTTGAGTTGGAGGCCTTTAGAGCGGCACCTGTTATGGAAAGTGGGGAGAAGAAGTAATGAAGGGCAGGGATTCTTTACTTCCTGAACTTAGAATGACAAAACATAAAGACCTACCCCAGGCTAAAGAATAATAATAGTTTAAAACTTTTCAAACTCTGTGTTCCATCCCTTTAAATTTCATGAACATTTTATTACTAATAACAGAAACAGTTGCTTTTACTTTTGGTGCTTCTATATTTTTCATTTTATTTTTGAGCTTCTAATGCTATCATAAAATTTCTCCTAATGACAATCTGAATATTTGTTCTCATATCCACAGATACCACCCCACCCCTAGTCAGGCAAGTGTCTCTCTACAACAATTGGAGACTATTACAGAAAACCACAACCAATCAAAATGCAGAGGTGTGGAGCCCAGTCCTCAGGGATACATTTACAAAACACTCCTGTGCCTAAGAATTGGGGAACATTGCTAAAGAGTCAGAGGATCAGGGGATTTGTTGTGGGATTGTCTTTTAGCTGTATCAGAAACTATAATAATACAATCACACCAACATGATTGCTTAAACATGATATGGGTAAGGACAATAGTAACAGACATGTCAAACTGGATGGCAAAGCCCATGAAGCCTCAAAGAACTACCCAAAGAACTACAAGAAACTAAGAAATGATGAGAACAGGAGAAATAATCCTGTTCAGTAAGAGCTCACTGATTTCATAATACCAAATGGTCAGACCTGAAAATATACATAAACAGCATTATACAGAATGAGCAGGTTACAGTTAGAAATATATATGTATATACATTTATGCATGCAATAACAATGAAAAATAAGCCATAAATTTGAAAGAGAGGAAGGGATTGGAGTGCTTCTAAATTCTTATTCATTACAGTGCTCATTGGTTCTTGTCCAATGGCTTCATTTCCTTTCCTTCCTTCCTTCCTTCCTTCCTTCCTTCCTTCCTTCCTTCCCTCCCTCCCTCCTTCCTTCCTTCCTTCCTTCCTTCCCCTGTCCCTCCTTCCTCTCCTTCTCCCTCTCTCTTTCTTTTTTCCTCTGTTGTGTTTCAATATGTTATGACAGAAGAAACTCAATCTCATGTAGACACCACAAGTCCATTTCCATAAGATATTAGTCAATTTCATTCAGTAACTTAGCATCCAAACACCCACAGATGCTTAGCTTTCTCACTTAACCACACAGACCAAACTTTTGAAACTATTTAGTCATGTTCATGAATATTATTTGAGTATAGTTGTTTTAATCATTTTGTTCCCATTCATATTATCTTCAGTTTCTTGCTCTGTCTCTTCCATTATTCATGTTTATTCAGTCTTAAAGAGTACATTACATTGATTTAAAGGGATTCTCATATTCAGGCCCCATTGCTGTTATAATTGTTGCACGAGGAGGGTGGCCCTTTGTTCCAGTCACCAGGCTAGCTTACACCCAAAATAATCACACAGAAACTGTATTAATTAAAACACTGCTTGGCCATTAGCTCTAGCCTCCTATTGGCTAACTCTCAAATCTTGATTTAACCCATTTCTGTTAATCTGTGTTCACCACAAGGTTGTGGCTTACTGGGAAAGATTTAGCATGTCTGACCTGGCATCTCCATGGTGGCTCTCTGACTCTGCTTTCTTCCTTCCAGAATTCAGTTCTGTCTTCTCCACCTACCTCAGTTATGCCCTATCAGGCCAAGCAGTTTCTTTATTAATTAACCAATGAAAGCAACACACAAACAGAAGGACCTCCTAAACCATATAATAAATCAGAAATATCCATCCTAATTTGGAGAAAACTGGTTATTAAACTTCTTATCTACAATATAGTTAAAGTTTTCCCATTAACATGTATTTTGGCAAAATAACAGGATTAAAAAACAGAATTAAACCTCTGGGTTCTCTCAACCATAATTAATAATGGATTTTTTAAAATATATCAATGTAAATACCACAATTCCACAGTCCTAAATCAACATATTTAAATATATAGTCATATGGCCAAATACTATCAATTCATTTTCTATCATTTTTTTTGGAGTTTAAACCAATCAGTTGAAGGTTTACTCTGGAATACATTGTTGAAATAATTGTTGTGTTAAAAACACTGATAGGTCTCAGCTAAGTGATAATTTGGAATAAGCGGAGAGTGTCCTGATTCAGAGGGAGTGGCTTGCTATAAGTCCAAGCCCACCCATCTGCTCCCCCTCACTGTGTTGGCAGGTACACACCAGTAGCAGTGTGGATCTAAACAAATGACATATGATTAGGTTGTGGATTTTTATTGTGTGTTAATAAAAATCCACAAAACTTACTTTGTTCTTAAAGACATCATTTCAATAAAAAAAGAAATTGAAAAAGTATGATTTTAAATTTAGCTTAAAAAAGAATTCAATTTGTATTTTTAGATCTACCAGTTTACCTTTACCAATGGGTCATGCCTATTTGAACAACGTGGGTGGAGGCTGCTTGTTCATTCCAGGATGCCCAGATCTGAAATAATCACACAAGCTGTAGTAGTTAAATCACTGCTTAGCTTATTAGCTTAGGCTTCTTATTAACCCATTTCTATTATTCTCTGTGTTGTCACAAAGGTGTAGCTTACTGGGTAAAGTGCCATCCAGCGTCTGTGTACTTTAGTGGCTACATGGCATCTCCCTGACTCCACCTTCTTCCTCCTCTATCTGCTTGGAATTTCCACCTTGCTCTATTCTGCTCAGCCACTGGACGAAACAATTTCTTTATTAACCAATGGCAATAAAACATTCACAGCATACAGAGGGAAATCCCACATTACCTCCCCTTTTCTGTCTAAATGAAAAGGAAGGTTTTAACTTTAACATAGCAAGTTCACATACAATAAAACAATTATCAAGCAAGAATTATAGTTACAATATTTAGTCCATTTACATTTGGCAAATTAAGGAAAAAACTCTATCATTTATATTATCCTTGTGAGTCTAAAGTTTTATATCTAATCTATCTTTTATAATTACAACTATCTTTCTTTGACTCCATCAAAGACTGCAGAAGGGTATAATAATACCTAAGTTAACAGGAAGTGCATTGTAAGCAGCTTTCAAAATTCTAGAATTGACAGAGATATCTTGCTGCCTGGACAGTCGCCCAAAGTTCTTCTGTAACATTGGGGCACACATCTTCATCCTACAGGCCCATAGCAACTGGAAGACTTTTCCATGAAGCATAAAATTTGAAAGGCTCTTTCATCTCTATTGGCAGTTTGTGAGTCACGTTCTTCTCTATCCTACAGAATGTCTGGCAGATTCTTTTTTTTTCCCCAACATCCAAAGCTCTTTTAAATAACAGTAAGATCCAGGGTTAGTTTTTGTAGCTGCGGCTTGCCCTTCTTCCTCTGGCACGTTCAAACTTCTGAGCCTTGGAGCGGACATAGGGTTTGGCATGGCTGTGTGGGTTCCTGGGGCCTTGCCAAAATGCCACTACAGCTCTCGGCCCTCCGCGGTCCAGACGAGCACAGCGCCACAGCCCTTGGGAGACTCCAAGGCCAGCTGGTCGAAGGCGAGGATCTTACCCCCAGCCTTGAGGATGCGACTTCGGGCCGGCTGCTCACCCACAGTGCACACACCTTCAGTTTGGGCACTTCGAGAATCCGCACATCTGTGACCGTCCCCACAACCACAGCCATCTTGTTTTCTTGGCCAGGAAGCTTCATCTTTCAGATCATCCAGGACAGGGACAGAGGTGGCCTGTTGTTGCGACTCATCAATAACCTTTTCAGCACAACCTGACTGAAGGTGGAGTTGGTTCGCCTGGCCAGAAACCTGTACAGCTTGACTAGCAGCCGCAGGTAGATGTCCTGATTCTTGGGCTCCTTGCACCGAACCTTTGGGTCCTTGTTGTGGCAGATGTCAACACCCATGATGGCGCCTCCTGCTTGGCCAGGTCCAGAAAGGTGGCAGATTCTTTTATGAAGCAGGAACCCTGAAGGACTGTCTCAACTTCTTTAGGCACGTTCAGCAGTCATTTTTCTGTGGTGTCTGCCTGTCTAGTTTATACATCTTACAATAAAGTAGTTTAGGCAAGTGCAGTTTCTTGGCCAAATGGCTATCAGACTACATAAGGACTCTCTCTGATGTGCATCATCATCTTGAAGTATATTGGTGCTGCCAGGAGCAGATGTGTCTTACTGTCATGAAAAGTCATATGTTCTTAAAACATTTTAAATGCCATATTTCATAGGTTTTTGAAAGGTTTGAAGATTATCTATCTAAATGAAATATATCTGTGTACATCTATAAAACCTAACTAACCTGACTACAAATTTGACTCTTATAAATGACTCTCTATTAACCCATATTTCCTAATTATACATTACATTTTTAATGATCTGCACAAAGACAATACCTTAATCAAGAGCAGAAATGTACAAATAACAAAATTGATGTTAAGTTTGTATCAATAGACCAAGATCCATACCAATATAAAATATTCATCTCTATAGCATATCCCACTTTAAATGTAAATGAACATTTATAAACAATATTTGGGAATTCGGGCATAGTTCTTTCCAAACTGCTTTCTGCTTTTTGTTGGGTAAAGTAATTTTAGGGTTTTATGGAGACCTTTTGGGTGGTCTTGGTCCATTAAACCATGTTAGTCTGGAAGGAATCCACAGATTCTTATCTTCTGTGGAAACAAAAGCATAACCTCTTTTCCAAAGCAACATATCCTTAGCCCCAAATTTTAAAATCAAAATACCATTAAAGTATATATGTTGGTTTAGCTTAGCAGTCTGTACAATAAAATCGCTCTGTAATTAGCTCATTCACAGTCAAAAAATTTAAAGAAAACACAATAATATACATAGTCCAGACTCTCTGTATATTTTCCATCTTTATGTGACTTATTTTTCTTTACTCCTTTAATCTATGACTGTCTGTATTCTGTCTCTTTAAATAATTCCTTTTTTAAATTAAACCATTTGCTTCTTTTATAACTATTTTTTTCTCTCCCAAGTCTATGTACATTTATCCAACACTATGACCCATTTAGAGACCATTTGAAAATCTGAATATGTCTTTATTGTGTATCTGTTATTATGTTTTGATCAGGAGCACTTTAAAATGGTAAGCAATGTGGTTGCAGTATCCCTGCATGCTAGCTCTGCCTCTTTCTGCCTTTCAATAAGATGGAGGTACCATGAGTGCCAGTTATGGGACTGCCAAGTAAGAGCGGCAGTCACCACTTTAAATCCGAGAAAAAGCGTGCAGCATATAAACCCTTTTGATCTGAGTAAAAGCTAAATCTGCCATGTAGCACAGTAGTGCACAGCTTAGAAATATCTCTGTGTATGGTATTGGGAATCTGCCATGTTCTCCTGCCCGTGCATGCCTAGCAGAACTGATCCTACCACCTGCCCGGGCAGGGAGTGCTGAGCCACAAGCATGGTTTCAGCTACTTTCCTCCCCAAGTGGACACATTAACATCTAGATCCAAGTGGGTGGTGGGCATCAGCCCCCCTCCCAAAATAACCAGAGCTCTCTCAGGTTCTTACCTGAATGTAATCACCCACATTGGCACCAATTTGTAGGCAGAGACTGCTTGTTCATTCCCAACTGCTTAGACAAGAAATAATCACACAAACTATATTAATTAAATCACTGCTTGGCCTATTAGATAAGTATTCTTATTAACCCATTTCTATTATTCTGTATATTGCACCAAGGCAGTGGCTTATCAGGTAAAGCTCTGTCCGATGTCTGTTTTGTTTGGCAGCTACATGGCTTCTCCCCAGCTCTGCCTTCTTTCACTTGCTATTTGCTTGGAATCCCCACCTTCCTCTATTCTGCTAAGCCACTGGCCAAAACAGTTTCTTTATTAACCAATGGCAATAAAACATAGTCACAGCTTACAGAGAAGAATTCCACATCAGAACAATATGGGTAGTATTTGTGAAGTAGAAACTATTGAATATAACACTAAGACAAACAGATGAATCAAACCTGAGTTTTCCATAGTGTGGATTCATTGTAGAAAATGGCTGTGATGTCTGTGTGATCATTAGGGATGGAGGGCAAAATGCATGAGGGAGAAAAAACATCTTAGGGCGTAGGAGATTTAATTTAGGTAGCTGACTTTTAATTACTTACCCCCTTGAATGCCTCAGAATCTTTTTAACATTGGGGATTTGTAATCTTAATTTAAACACTTTCAATTTCAAAACTCTAATTATACTTTATATAATTCATGTTTTTTTAAAAAACGCTGTTTCTTCCTACATACAAACATTTGTTTATTTATTTCAGATGTTTAAATACTTTAGCACTGGTAATAGCGAAAAATCCCTATAATGACTTTATAATAACCTTATGAAAGGGAATGAAACTACATATTACAAGTTAAAAAACTAGTTTTGCAATTTCACTGCCTCATTTTTAGTGAGTTTTCATAAATATAAAGTGTATGCTTAAGGAAAAGTCTACAGTGTTTGCACGCAGAAGGGTGACAACAATCATGGCTGCATTGTATTGAGTTTAGAAATCACAGTGGTTATGGGTACTTGACAACTTGAAAATTGCTTTTGCTTATAATTTCATTTCACAGTTTTCATGAAGGGGAGCTCCCAATCTAGTCTTCATACTTTGCTGGGACAGATTTATCTTTCAATGTCATGTTATTTTACATATACCTTTTTCGTTGGTTGCCATAGCATCTTTGAGTAATTTCCTGAAGTTGCCTGAGACTCAGTTTCTTTACTTCCTGTATGGGAAGTGTGATTTTGCTTACTGCATTTGCTCTTAGAAAGATGAAATGAGGAGATAATTTGAGCATTATGAACCCAGTCAATGCTAGGTGAATGCTAAGAAGAAAATAAAGCATAAATGGATTTCTTAAATAGTAGATTTAGTACAGAGAGGGAAACTCTGATATATGACATCTGATACATAGAGAAGACAAACTCTGAGTTACATCTTGAAGGCAGGGGAGAAGTTTGAAAGAAAACTCTCAGGTGGAAGAGTGAAGTGCTGCCCTACCCATGCAGGCCTGACCCTGGGGAGAAAGAGCTTTCAGTAGCAACCAAGGGAAGAAGGAAAGCTTGTGAGGACTGAGGCTGCTTAGACTAAAAAAGACCAAACTGAAAAGGGTTAAGATCGGGTGCTTGGCACACCTGTCCACACTCCAAGCTGAGCTGTGGAATCTCTGGCAGGAGTAGCTGTTTCTGTGGGAAGTTGAGATGCTCCCTGATGGCAGGTGGCGACATGTTTTATTCAAGGTGACGAATTTACTTTAGAAGAAGATTGCTCTCTGTTTCATACCCCTCCTGTTACCAATGAGCCATGAAGCTGGCACCCACCAAACTAACAACTGGGCACCCAAGTTTCCACTGTGGCTACGGTTTTGCTCTCTTTTACTGTTGTCCCTGTGATCTTAATGCCAGCCTCAGAACACTTAATTAGCACCCAGAGTCTTCCATTTTGTTTGAAGTTTGGTGTCCCCAAATGCTTTCCCTTTCCTTTTTCCTCTCAGTGGTCTCTATGGCACAGTCCTTGTTCTTTCGTGTACATTTCCACCAGATAGATTTGACCCAGACTCCTTAGAAGGAGTTCAAGCCTTAGGGCAAATATAGAGTGGCCCAGGAACTCAGTACACTTGGATAGAAGCTAGCAAGCAGTATGCTGAGGGTAACAGCACCAGCCAAAAAATGCAGAGCTCACTGCAAAACTCTATTAACAGGAAGGGGATCAAAAGAAAACAGTTGAGAAAGAAACACTGCTCCTTGTTTATCACAGCAAAGAAGTCGGGAGGGATGCAAATTAGGGGTCTGAAATAGGTACTTGTTTAACGTGTGTAGGAATTACATTCCAGCTTACTTCCAGTATTCACATCATGTGAGAGATGGATTCTAACTGGTTCTGGGATGAGGAAGGATTGACGCTCCCAGACTGAGGCAGGTTTCTGTACCATTGGAAGGACCGGGGGGAAGAAAAGGCCATGGAAGGTATATAAACAAGCTAGGGTAGCATATTCTCTCACATGTGCTTCTTGGAAACAAACAGATTTGTTACATAGGGAAGAGAAGAATAGCATTGGGAAGTAAGGTTATGGCGAGGAAAAGCAGGCCTGTAATGCCAGGAAAGGGATTTGAATTGGTTTTTGGGCAGGGGAATTGCTGAAATCTTTTGGGCATCGATGTGTGTGAAGATTAGCTAGCTGGCAGTCATCTCTGGACTGAAATACAGCAAGAGAAGAAGCAACGAGACCAATTAGGGTACCTTTTATTCACAGAGACGACACTGCATTTTAGCTCTTCAGTGACTGACATTTAATAGATGTTTAATAAATATTTATGTAATGAAAGAGTAAACTAATTAAATATGAGTTTCTTGGATCAGGAGATAAATTTAAATCCAACTCCTCTAATGCCCTACATATTGTGTTAACTGATATGACAGCTTTTTTGAATCTTTCCTGTCACGTGGAAAATGCAGCCTACTGAGTCAAGGCTCCCCATTTGATTGGTGTAGCGACACTCTTCTGATACTAGGAAAGTTTCTGCTTATAATGGGTTGGAAGAGAAGTTAATTGCCATTGTCTTCTTTTCCTGCATCTAATGATCATGTGTCTATCTAGGTTTCTAGAATCATAAAATGTGCAGCAGTGCTTCATTGAGATCTTCCTTACCCCAGTAAACCAATGCAGTGTTCTTACTGAACACTCTATTAGCATATGTAGCTCAGAAATACTCACTGTGCCAGTAATTTGTTATGAATGTCTTAACAAGGTTATCAGTGCAGAATCCTGGGTGCTTAGAACACAGTCTTTGCATATAATAGGTGCTCTGTAAACATTCATCTTCCGCACAATGTTCTATTTATAGCTACAACATAAAATATGCTACTCTAGACATTAACATTACAGCAGTAAACTGCAGTAAGGACTGCTCTTCTACGGAGTTTACATTAACATACAAGAGTATGGATGGGAAGTATGTCGGAAGCACATGGAAATATGTGAGTGGTTATAGATGCAGCACCACAAGCAGCACTTTGTGAGTGAGGGAGGGAGAGAGTAAGGTCTCTTTAGATAGAGTACTTAGAGAGGATGTCTGCTGGGGCAGCCCTTGAGAGGAGAATGGCAGGAAAATAAGTGATAAGGCAGACAGTTCCCAGGATATTCAGGAAAATAATTTCCCTACCAAAGGTAGCAATGGTTGAGCCAAGATGAATTGCCTGTTCCTAATGACAACTACGAGATATCTGAACCTTTTTAAAAAATCCCAAAAACAATAATGAAAAGAATGAACAAGGAATAAAAAGGTTACATTAATATGTTTCCATAAGATTGAACTCAAATATGGGAATATTGATTGTGTAGTCGAAAGCTTACACAGATTAAGGGACCTTGTGTAAGAAAATACAAGCTCAAGTATTTTCATTTTGCATATATGAGTGTTTGGTCTGAGTGTATGCATGTGTACCACATACATGCCTGGAGGATACAGAGGCCAGAAGGGTTGTCGGATCCCTTAAGTTGGAGTTACAGATGATCGTCACTCACCATTGTAGGCAGAAGTTTCTGTCCTGCATGCCACTTTCAAGTAATCATACAGAGGCTTAATAGTAATTATAAATCCTCATCATATAGCTCAGGCTTGTTACTAACTAGCCCCCACAACTTAAATTCACCTGTTTATATTAATCTAAATTCTGACATGTGATAATTACCCCTCTTTCATCTCGCACCTTCTGTTTTCCTCTCCATGTCTGGTTGGCAACTCCTCTGATTTCATTGCTAAGGTCTTGAAAAATGAGAGATCTAAAACTTCATTCTCATTTTCTTTACTGCATGTCCACTCCTGGATGAACTATGTGCTTGAGAGTAAAAGAAAGCATCGTTTTTTCTTACATCTCCCCTGTTTGTGACCTAATAAGGAAATGGCAGTTTGAGGTTAACATTGTGGCTTTTCTAGGCGAGTACCTAATTAATAATTGTAAAACTCTGTTCCAGCTTGAGGAAACCAGGCCATTTTGGGGATGTGAATAAAACATTTGGGTGAAATTCAAGGGTTCTCGTTTTAATTCTGTCATTTGCTGCCTATGGGAACAAAGGGAAGGTCAACCAGCTAACCCGCCAATCACCCAGCTCTCATGTGAAGGGTTACATTCCATCAGTTCGTACCTGCCCAGCCTTTGGAGACTGACCGCACTTGAACCTGTTACAATTTCCCTTTTCAAGAGAAAGTAAAGCACTCATAACTTTAATTCAAATCTATGGAAAGTGAATCTCTCATTTCACTTTTGGTTCTAGAAATATTTATACTGAAATGGAAGCTTGTTTCTTATGTTTTAGAAAATTAAAAATATTGCGAGGTTTTGGATACAATTCTTGCTTGAAGAAATCTCTAACACCAAACCCTTTCCTTTTTTAAAAATATATGCCATAAAGAGAAGTTAACAAGTATCAAGATGTTGATAGAATTCTATTTCCAACAATTCAGCATCTTCAAAATGGAGCAATGAGTTTATGGAAAATTACAAATAAATAATACATGAAATAAAGATTTGTTGTCACTGAAGATTATTTAGTGAACCTACCTTCCATTTAAAATAACTAAATTGTGGGTATAAGAAGGGTATTATGTACAGTTTTGGAAAACCTAGACTGTATAATCTTGCTCCAGAGTCAAACTTTTTTTCACCTAACGTTTCTATGAAATTATTGCAGAATGCGTGGTAGTTTGGAGTTCAGAACTGCTGCTTGCTTTCAAAATAAAACCTTAGTGGAACAGAGTCACATTCATCTGTTTCTGTATTGTCTGTGGCCATTATTGCACTGTTTCATCAAGTAATTTTTAAGGAAAAGGTAAGGTCGGATAGAATATTTACCACCACTAACACTATAGCAACGCCTGCATTAATTAAGCGTGTGACTTCTTTTTATTCATGATCTTTGTGATTTGTATATATGACCAATACTTGTAAGTGCTAATCAGCTAAGAATATTACGTTTGGATGCATAACAATATGCATATCTTAGATATCTAAGATCAATATGTATAATATAGGAGCCTAATGTATATAGACAACATTTTTGGTTTTGTAGCCACTGGTCTTTCCATTCTTCTGACTGCTAAGGAGAAAATCCTTCAAGTTATCTTTGCTATTTATTTTAATTTAGCTCACATTTATTTCATTGGAAGAAAAATCCTTCATGGTGCCTTGCAGGTAGATCCAGAAACTGAGCACTATAAACCCCAATCCAATGGAGGCTCCAACGAGCTACACCCCATTAGTACCTCCACCAGGTTTCCACTGAGCTTTCAGCTTTATATTGTCCTTGCACTCCATTTGACTCTCTTAGCCTTATTTCAGCAGAACAACTAGGAAAATCTCCTACTCTATACTACAAGTCACTGTAACCTTCTATGTGACTAAATATGAAGCAGGCCATGTTCCCCTTTCCTCTGTACCTTCTTTGATCTTTCCTGAATTGGCAGTCACCCTGGATTTACTGTCCTCAGAACACCAGTCACATCCCCTCCTGGCTACCTCTTCCCTCTGGAATTACCCTCTTCACATAGACATCCCTTACTTTATTATTTCATTGAGGTATTTGCTGACAGTGACCTTGTTTTTTTTAGGAAACTGCCAGAAAGCCATATATACATAGCTTCAGCATCTTACCTTACTGTGCTGGCTTTCAGAGACTTTTTCTTTTAATTTTCATGGCAGTTGTTTATTTTAAGTACAAAATATTATTTATTAATTACCACTGTCATTTATTTTTGTAGTCTTGAGGCTCCAACTCAGGGCCTTTTATATGCTGTGTAGGTACTCTACTACGAGCCTCCAATGCCTTGAAACATTATTTAGTGGTTATTATCTGTTTCTGTGAAGTAAAACATAAACTCCACAAGCACAGGATAATTTCAAAAATGTACTTATGTCTTTCTTGCATCCAAGAAAGGATATAGAATCTTGCAGATGATAGATGCATCATTGTTTGAATAAGTAACTTAATCTAAGCAAATTTAAAATGTCACTTTAAATGATTTCTCTGAATTACCAATCAATTTTTAAAATATTTATTCATATTTTAAAAATCTTGAATGGAAGTATATTGGAAAAATTATTATAATCTTTTTCTTGAGAATTTTACACATGAATATAATGAAATATTTTAGTATCAATGCCCCACTTTCCATGCCAAACCCCCTTATTATCTAGTATGTCCCCTCTACCAACTTAATGTGTGTTGTTTTTGAAAACCCACTACGTCTAGTTAGTGTTGCCCGTATACGTATGGGTGTCAGCAAAAGCTTTCTAATAGTGAAAAGGAAAGCTGAGCTACTCACGCATAACTATTAAATTTAAACACATTATTTTCTTGCCAATGAGTCTTTAAATTTACTTTTCAGTTTTATCTTATCTTGAATATATTGGCTGCAAATTGTGCTCATTAATAAAAGCGGACTGGCCGATAGTGGGCCAGAAATAGAGTGGGTAAGACAGCCTGACTCAGGGAGTATGCTGGGTGAGAAGGGAAAACTCATGGCACTTGGGAGAAATGCCAGCCAGCTGCTGAGCAAGCAAGATATGTAGAAGATGAGTTAACAATTCAGGAGCCACGTGACAAATGATAAATAGAAATATGGATTAATTTAAGTGTAAGAGTTAGCTAGTAATATGCTTGAGCTATCAGCCAAGCATTCATAATTCATATTCAGCCTCTGAGTCGGTTATCTGTGACTAAGCAGTTGGGACAGGAAACTTCAATTACATGTATTTATGGATAGTTATTTAAGTAATTCATAACATCTTGGTGAAGGTTGTTAACAAACATCAAACAAAGCAAAAAAAGAAAGAAAAAAATTCCTTAATGTTGCCCAAGAAATGTCCCTTTATGTCCTCATTCTATTTGTATTGGTCAGTCCCTTGAAGCTGCCCAAACATTCAATACAAGTCAGGGATTCATTTTCTAGTTTATTTCAAGTAAGAGCTAAGGGATGGAAGATGTGTCTTCATAACTCATGCCCACAACTTTTCCCCTGTACTTCAGAGGCTTCTGTCTTCGGTCGCATAGTTACTGTTAAACTTTCTAGAGATTCCTTATTATTTCTTGAAGACCATAAACCTTCAACCTTCTGCTTCTACTGTTTCATTTCAATCTAACTCTCATATTGTTTTTATTTGGGGATTCGGGGCTAGGCATCCTTATATTTCACCTACTCAAATCTAAACAACCACATTCATTACAATGGCTTCTTCCTTTGTTATGGCTATTTTAAAAATTAATTTTAGCTTCCATTTTCACATCCTCAATCCTGACACTGAAAATCTCAAGTGCAAGCATCACTCTCTGTGACCATATTATTCTCCCCATAATGACCTAAACATAACGCAGTCACCTCACAAATGTCCTCTCACTTTGTAGTAGTATCCTCTCTTTTTCTGGTAACAAAGCTCATGTCTGAATTGCACCTCTATATTGAACAATTCTCTCTTTTTATAATACTTCAATTACCAAGTCCAAGGCCCATTCTATCATTGTCTTAAATGCAGTATAACCTCTTTTGAATTCATATAAAAGGTAGCAAAAAGTGTGTGAATGCACCTGCTCACCTTCATGCATTGCACCCCTACTCTAGCAGCCAAATGAAGCTTGGGGGACCCAACTATACCAGGCACACCGCAAACTACCAAGGTCTCTGGGAACCCTCCATAGGTAAACGAATACATTTTCTTACTTTTCCAGATGACTATTTCATCGCACTACCTAGCAGCTTCTTATTACGTTCTCCACCTCCTTTTACCCCTTCCTCAACACCAACAAGCCTAAGGCTGTCACACATCTGGGTAAGCTCCCATATTTCTCAGTCTCCTTTGCAGCTATTGATGACCACATGAGTATTTAAACTAATATCATGCAAGTAGAAACCTTAGCATTTCTAGGCAAGTCTTACGTTTCTAAAATAGAAGCTCCTTGTTGTAGTACCCTCTTTCCTAATCTTGAAACAAACAAGCAAAAAAAAAAAAAAATACGATGACGAGGAACGCAGCAGCCACCTTACAAGATAGTGTGATTTTACTTTAGCTTTCTTATTTTTAAGCAGTTGAATAATTCCTAGGAGCTTCCGAGCTCTGAAATTTGTTGAAGCCACCATTTAATCTAGAGAACTCATAAGTATAATTTCCAACTGATGCATTTCTGTTCTTCAAATTTCTTACCTCATTAACCCTCCCTACTCGTCAAACTAATCATTTGCTTAAAAAAAAAAAAGAAAAAAAACAAAACCGAGCAGCTGTTGGTGGGTTTCCTCATTTGCAGCAAATCTGCTGACCTAATTCTATGCAGTGGCATCTCTGCTTTCCCAGTCTGAAGCAGGCTTTGCCCTCACCCCATCAAAGGTCAATGTCTTATACATTGTCCATACTGTTCTAGAACAATTGAGCACTCCGACTATCCACTTGGTTCTTTTCCTATTAGCTCCATCACCTCTGTCAGATATTTTTTACACAAAAATGTCTCTTGAATCCCTCATCTTTAAGAAAGTTGAATAAATTTTATACTCCCAAGGCTGCTTCTCCTGTTCTCCGCTCCTTAATGGAAATAAATTTCTCAACATTCCAAGTTATTTTCATATATTACATCTTTTCTTCTTTTTTTTTATATCAACATACTTCAATTTGGCTTCACCTCCCCAGTTTCAATGAAATTGTTAATGCCAGAATAATTATAAAATTTCATGTTGCTTAACCTTGTGATCAGGATCTTTGTTCTCCTTATATTTGATACTTCCGTACTATGTGACTTGGTTCTATAGTTCTCACCTTCCAACACCGTACTTTAATTTCTCTCTTATCTGTCTGGACATTCACATTAGTCCTGATTGTTGGTGACTTGATTTACCATAATATATTTTTAGTTAACATTTTTAGTAGGTTACCACAATTGTTTATTTCTTATATAAACTGTATACCTAGATGTAGTGCTCTAGTTCTTAAAATGTCACACACATACACACATATGCACATGTGCATGCACACACACTAAAACTAATATATTGCATAATTTAGAAACTACAAAAATCTATTGCACAGAATTTTGGAGACTGATAATTCCAAAGTCAGGGCCCCAATCTGACATCTCTGAGACTCCATTTTACATAGATGGTATCTTATATGTTCTCAAATGACAGGACAAGGCAGTTCAACAAAGCTTCTTTAGATCTCTTTCTGTAAAGATATAGGTCCTATCCTCTAGAACGATCCTTCATAACTAAATTACTTTCCCAAGTCCTAGCTAATCAATACCAACTCATTGGGAAAGGGTTAGGTTTCAAATACAAATTTCATGTGCACAGAAACATTCAGACCATGACAATAATGCTAAGCTGCCTCCAGAGTTCTCTAAATGAGATCCTTCTTAAATAGTCCTCGTTAAAGTGAAAGGCACTGCCGTTGTCTCATATATAAAACAGGTTCTTCTCTCTCATTTCTCATGTGCGACATACTTTACAGTCATGTTGACTTAATTTCTACAGTTCATTTCTATACAGTCACACCAGTCCCAACCGTTTGCTTCTTTTACTTAAATAGGAGAAGCAGCCACTGAACTGCTCTTTGCCTTTTACTCTCCTCCTTATAGGGAGTGAGCAAGTTGTGATAATGTGTGTATTGACATGCGCACAGCCATGTCAATGTCTCAGACCACAATGTCTCAAACCTACGGGAAATGGCAAAGCCCTGCCTGAGTCAGGCTCAGAGGAAGGGTAAACCCTTCCTCTAGTCCAAGTTTGAATGTTAAGAAACATTTGACCTTCACCCAAAACCAGTGTGTGCAGAAAATATCAATTACAACTTTCTGGTTCAGAATTTTGACTGTATAAAGAAACTTTCAACCATAGCTTTCTCCTCCCAGATGATGGCATCCCGAGACCGCTCCACTACAGAGGCCGCCTATTGAGATTAGCTAACTTGCCTTTTTCTGCCTGTACTGAATATAATAATATTCGGTATAATATATAATACTGTATATAACAAATTCACTGAATTGTCAGGCTGGTTGTTGGTGATTCTTCATCAGAGTTCCTTGCATTCCCAATCCCAGCCTTTACCACGTGTGTCTGTCATGCCTTTATTCTCTGTCACTTTTATTAGGTCAGTTCCATAGCTTTGCAGGTTATGACACCTCATTCCATAATAATCTTTCAAAGTGTACACAGATAATGCTTCTTTTGTGTTTTCAAACCATCTTTCCATAATATAGTGGATCTAATGGCCTCTGCCTCAATACTCATCCATGGCTACTTCCTCACCTCTGTTCTACTGCTCATAGTTAAAGTCCTCATGGCTTGGAGGTCAATGCAAAACAAATTACTCTTGTGTGTCCTTTGCATAACCCTCACTTATCCAATTGTGCATGAATATTCCCTTTTCAGAGTTATCTCCTTCTCATCTTTCAAGGGGTGGGCAGTGACTCTTCCTAAGCCAAATCTTTCTACCGTATCAACTTAAATGTTGCTCTCATTCCAATCTATTCTCTTTTATCACAGAAAACTGATCATTTATATCTAACAACCTATACAAGTTTGAAATAATAACATTATTATTTTTGTTGTTACATTGTATGGTTTTCTAATTGAATAAATATAGACACAAAGGTAGGACTCATGTGTTTTTCTTATCACAGTAGACAGGTTTTATTAAAAAGATAGTATATACAATTGATTCTGTTATTTAGAAATGTTTTAAATCATTCAATAAGTATACACGTTTTCACAGAAAAAGTCAATTGTATAATAGTTGGTTACATTCAACTACCTATTCTTTAGTTTCAAGTGTTTAGGATGGAAAACTTCATTTTACTTACATAATTTATTGTCAATTTCACATATCCTGTCTGAAATACATATATCCTTCTAGTATTGGAATAGAGCATATAAATGAAGGAAATAAAAACTAACAATTATATACCCTAAATTTATCTTAAGTCTGCCTTTTAAAAATCAAATAGGTAGTCTTTCCTTCAGTATATATTTTTCACATCTTTATAAAAAAATCAGGTAACTAGCTCAGTGGACTTAAAACTGGGTCATCAATTCCTTTCCATTGATTTATGAATCTATTATTATGGCACTGCCATGCTGTACTTATTACTTCAGCTCTGAAGTATGATTTGAAACCAGGTGTGGTGATACCTCACATAGTATTCTTTTTGTTTAAAGTTGTCTTAGCCATCACTTGCCTTTGGTACTTTCATATAAACTTTTAGATTTTATTGTTTTTAGGTCTATGATGTATGTTTCCGGAATTTTGCTTGGGATTTCACTGAACCTGTATATTGTTTTCATTGTAATGGTTATGTTCACAAGATTCATTTTTCTAACCCATGAGCATGAATGGTTTTACATCTTCTAGAATCTCCCTCACTTTCTTCATTTGGCATCATGTTAGACTTGTTCTCAGTTTCTTTTTTTGTGGTCACTGTAAAGTATATTGATTCCATGATTTTTTTTTCCAGTTTGTTTTTCATTGGAATATAGGAATGCTACTGAATTTTTGACATTAATTTTGTAACCTGTCACATGGCTAAGAGATTTTTCAATGAAGTCTTTAGGGCTTCTTGTGCATATATACATGATCTTCAAACAGGGATTTTTAAAATTACTTTTCTATTTGTATACTTCTTATTTCCTTCTCTTATTGCATAGTTCTAGTTAATATTTCAAGTGATATATTGAATGGAAATGGACAGAGTGTACACCCTTGTCTTTTTCATGATCTTATTGGGAATGTTTTGAGTTTTTCTTCATTTACTTTTTACTGAGAAACTATTAGCAGTTAATAGCTGCTGGGAGGGAGAAATATTCCTTTTTGAGGTTGACTACTGGTAGATCTCCCACGTTCAGTGGGTGGTCCACTTCCATGTATGTATGAGCAGCACTAACTTAACTGATTGGGGTTATCTAAAGAGAAGTCATGAAGTTAGAAAGGATGCATGTTAGGCTGAGATACAGAGGGAGTTAGGTAAATATGAAAATACTTAATTGTATGCATATATAGAATCCTCAAGTAATAAAATAATCAACTAAAATGTGTATCATTTCTTACTTTGAAAACTTATCTACACTCATCTCTCCTACTCCTCTCTTTCATTTTCTCTAATACTATTCAGGGCTTATATGTCCTGCTCTTAAATATTGCTGGATAGGACATTGATTCCAGAAGTCGACCACACATCCTCTCAAATTCCACAATTACTCTGACAACCAATAATTACTTGCTGTCTAATGTTCAGAAAGTTGTACCATCCATCAGTTTATTTATCATGTGTAGAAGTAGTATCACTATGACCAAGTTATGTCAGGGACAAATAATGTCACTTCTATATGAATTCACAGAAACAGAATGAGGACATCACTCACAGCAAGAACAGCATGGAGCAATATTGTTTTTCAGCCTCTAGGTACTACCTTACCTCATTAGTCACTTTTTTATTTACATCTGGGCTCCAGAAGTGAAATTAATTCATGCACCACTAGTGTCTATAAGTTAGTCAATGTGATTAGAAGTGGTCATGTTTAGATGTACAAAGGAAGTTCCTGTGTTTTGTAGGAGCTAGTGACTTTAGAATAGATATGGCCAGTAGGTGGTATTTAATAGACCCTTATTGAATAAATAAACTCCAGAATCTTCCATATCTATCATGTAATTTTCACTAAGATGCTGTCACATCACTCAGTCATTGCTATTGTCCTTGGTAGAAATAGCAGGTGCATCTAGAGGAGCAGAAGTAGCTATAACCTTTGCTGCTACAGCAGCATCAGTATAATCAGCTTCGTCAGCAGCAGCAGCAGCAGCAGCAGCAGCAGCAGCAGCAGCAGCAAATACCCAGCATTAGAGATCATCTAAATTAAACGGACTGCTCATCTCCTCTCTCGCCTGCTGGAGAATAACTTCAGAGAAAGTAGTGTGCATATTTCTTTGTCTTTTGATCATAAGCTCAGTGATATTTGCCCGAGTCTCTCTGTTAATAGTGACATGTCTCCACTTCACTTCACCTGTGAAGAACCTGCCTGGGAATTGATGGATCTAGACGAGAGGCTAGCCAATTAGGTAATGGCCTCCAGCAAGAGCGGACTCTATAGAAGACTCGCCTTTGAACTCGTGGAGTTGAACTAAAGGGCACAGCTGTTATATAAATCAGAGAGAAAGAGCAAGGTTACACCTGTAGGTTGACCAGACAGCTATATTTTCCCAGCTCAGATAGCAGAGTACTATAATGATAGCTAATACAATACTCAGATTAATTAAGAAATCTTGACTGCAATTATTTAGATAACTCTAGAGAGTAGGGGATTATTATCTACAATTAAAGTGTTAATTTTAGAAATGGAGATGCTGTCTTCAAGGTCTCTATCAGGAAATAACTCATGGGAAATCTGTTACTAAAAGATGCAAAAGTTTACTGGCAAGAGAAGCTATCAAGCAGGACCAGGTGTTATAAACTTAAAGCGAGAGATCTGCTATCAAGTTTATTAAGTAGATACAGAGAGCATGTCACAAACATGTTTGTAGATGTGCCTCTGTGAGAAATTGCTAACCTCCAGTTCTAATATAAACATGACTGGGAACGTAATGTCTAGGCAAAAAACAATTTGATGATAGACTAGGCCAAACTGTTCCTAGTATATTATTATTCAAACTTCTGCCATAACAGAGAACTTCACTGTGTTATGGTGTGTGCAATGAGTGCGCTCTGAAAGAGCAGGTACAGCAGGCAAAGAGTATCTTATGATTTCCAAGGTTACGGGCTTTCATCACCATTCATCTCTGGGTCTCATTATTCTCTTTCATCTTCAGAATTTCCAATGATTAATATAAATGTAATAATCTTATAATTAAACAAGAAATAATCGTGTATGAAAAGTCACATTTTATTATGTTATTGTATTTCTTTCCTAGCGTTTAAGTACAGCGAGATTGCCTTGCTGCTGATCCTCAAGATCCAAGGAATGTTTTGTGTAGTAACAGTCACCTATTAAGTTAGCTGTAATTATTTTATCATTTAATCTGTTTTTGAAGAATCAATGGGACTGTGGGAAACCTAATTCAGTCTCTAAAGTGAGCAAATGCTGTAAGAGACAAAATGCTTACTTCTGTCTCTCTTAAGTTTTAAATTTAAGAAGTCTGTCTGTCTTTATGATGTTCATTTTCAGCAGATAGTGAAGAAGGTTGTGCTTAAAATTTCACAGGAACATATACTTTTCATATGCTCATCACACAACCGTGGCCAGTAAAGGACCCTCCGCTATTGAGAATACTGAATATAAAGCATGAGGTCTTGATGAAAGAAATGAGGTCAATTATAAAATAGCTCTCATTTATGAGTGAATTAGTGGAGATCACATTTGTTGTGGATATTTCAAATATTGTGGGTATATTTTCATACCATGATACATGTGTTTCTTTGTACTTTATAAAGCATTTCCAGCTACATTTTCTTATTTGATCCCAGACAGCTCTGTGGGACTAGCTCAGCCAGTGTTTTTATTATCTAAAAGGGAACTGAGACTCATAAAGTTTTGATCTGCCTTACATAGTTAGTAGATGGCAGAACTAGGATTTGCTAGAACAGAATCTCTCCATTAACTGCCATTGCCTTTGTTTCCCCGAACAGGTAGTAGCATTGTCTATAAATACAATCATTATAGATTGAGGAATGAGTTCATTAAAATTTCTTCAGAGGACTGGAGAGCATCTTCTTGTTAAGGATCTAGGTTCAAGTCCCCACACTCACATGGTGTCTCACAACCTTCATGACGCCAGTCCCAGTAGATCTGACACCCTCATCTGGTGTCTTTAGGTACCACATAAAAGTTGTGTAAATACATACATGCAGGCAAACACTCACACATAAAAGAAAAAAAAGTCCTTAAAAACATTTTCAAGTTTTACCAAATAACTCATAGGCAATTCATGAAATATCTTGGGTAGTAAATTGTTCCTCACTAAACTGTCCTCTTAGAGTTCATCTTGAAGTAACCCTCTGTATTATTTTAAACATTGTGTCCTCTGGCTTCTATCAGGGATAAGTGGCAGCTGTCTGTGCATTAATGAAGCACAGGGACAGTTTTCTGTCCTAAGGGGGAATAGATCACTGCTTTTCAACCTTATTCTTTGAACTATTTAATTTTACAGCCACAAGAGTCAACCTTTATTCTTTTTATCAGGTGTTCCAGAATTTTAAAAGCATAGAAAGCAGAAAAGTTCAGCCTCTAAATAGACAGTTTTCTTCAAATGCTATCTCTACATTGTTTTACAAGGTTGCGTTTGTTCTGTGGTTAAAAATAGCTACATCTTTCTATGAAAAAACCCTAGAGTTCCATCTCCTTCCTATTAAGAATTCTATGATTCTAGTCAAGATCTTAAGTTCCCTTGTCAGAAATGCAAGTGAAATATTTTCTTATTTGATATGATTCAATGTGTCATTATTAGTTGTTGAGATGGTGGGGTGAAATGGCATTTTTTAGATTTCCTTCCATTTTTGTTAAAGGTCATAATTAGAAGAAATAGGTTTGAGTTCTGGTGGAAAAGATAAAAGGAGTGGTCCTTAGTGTTCAGACACTGCTTGGCTCCCAGAGCGCAGTCTTGTTATTCTCTGGCCAGACAAACAATTTCACAGAAATTGTTTCAGACAAGTCTGCTCCAAGATCAATGAAGGGAGAACCAACAGGGCTGTTTCCTAGTTCTGCCTGGAAACACAGAGAATCCATTTTCTATGCTACCTTCAAAATATCATGTGCTCTTATTTATCCAAATCACACAACTGCTATTTTTCACTGATTTTTTTCTTTGCTCTGGTTTCCATTTCTGATCCATAAAGTTTATTGAAACACCAGTCATGGCTGTTCTCTGTCTTTTGATGGGGTACCACTGAGTGAACACCTTACTTAGTCTTCTCCAAGTCACTCCACCAAGAACAGTGCAGCAAACAAAACATTAAATATTGGTATGGCCGTGGTGGTACTTTGGTTTTGTTTCAGTCTTCTTACTAGTTCTTTGAAGTTGAACAAATTATTTAGGTCCTGGGTCTTTGGTTTTCTCTATTAAGTGTTGAATTTTGCCTATGCTATCATAGAGTATTTGCTTTATTTTTTTCTTTATTTGGCTGATTTTCTGTAATGGCTCTTGTCTGTAATCCCACTACTTAAAGACCAAAGCAGAGGGATGGCCATGTGTTCAAGTAAAGCCTGTGCTACACAATGAGGACCCTACCAAGTAGGGCTATGTAGTAAGACCCTTTCTCAAAGGGACAATGCTATTTGAAAAATAAAACACAATAAAAGAGGCATTATTTCATAAGTTTGGGTGCTAATTGGAATTTGATGATTGGTGTGGGACAATGGTCTGTATTCTGTCAATTATATTTTAAATAAACACTGATTGGCTAGTAGCCACACAGGAAATATAGGTGGGACAACCAGGCAGGAAGTAGAGGTGGTTCAAGGAGAACAGGAGAATTCTGGGAAGAGGGAAGCCCATTCCTCTGCGGTCCTGACCCAGCCACAGAAGAAGCAAGATGTGACTTATTCTCTGAATAAGGTACTGAGTCACATGGCTAACACAAATAAGAATAATGGGCTAATATAAGTTGAAAGAGTTAATAGAAGCCTGAGCTAATGAGCCAATCAGTTTATAACTAATATAGACCTCTGTGTGATTTCTTTGGGACTTTATGACTATGAGAAATGGGCAGGACAGAAACCTCAGACAACCGATGATAGTTTGGGCAGATTTATAGAAATTTGATTGTCACCAAACTCAGACAGAACTCTACTGCCCCTAGCAATAATTTATTGACAACTCTGTCTCAGAGGGTACACTGAACAACACAGCCATAGAAGTGTCAGATATCACTGCTGTCACCAAACAACACAAACACATATCCAGATATTTGCCAAGTATCAACCTAGCCGTGGTCCTCAAATCTGTTCCTAAGACCACATATTTGGGGCTTATGGTACAGTCCTGACATAGTGCTAAGCCAACTTTCTTATTTGACAAGATGGATTCAGAAAGAATTATAAACTTGGATAATTGCTTAATTAAAATGAATCCTCAGAATGTATAAAAAGCTGGTAGTTATAAAAGAATAAACTAAAAACTCTGCTTGTTAAAAATTTTAATAACTTCCCAATTGTTGAAAAGGTCAACAAATTAAGATAGACTTATAGACCAAGAATAGATTGTGAAGATATGAAGGACACAAACAACATAAATAACTCTCTTTGTTGTATTTAGGTACATGTGCTGGTGTATTCACACATGAATGAATTTCTGTGTGTTGCTTCACCTCACAAAGAAAACCCATGGTTTTTAGATATATGTGGAACATTTGTAGAATTCGAACTCACCCTGTCTTACAAAGATAGTTTTAAATGTTAATGAATTATGTGTACATATGGACACTTTCTATGGCTGATTTCCTGTGATTTTCATAATCTTACCACTTAAAGACTGAAACAGAAGGATGTCCTTGTGTCGCAGTCAAGCCTATGCTATGTAGCGAGGACCAGGCCAACTAGGGCTGTATAGTAAGATTCTTTATCAAAGAGAAAATTAAATGTAAGTTATAAACCTGGAGATTTTGTAGTTCTCAAAAATCAAAATATAGCTTTCTAAATCTTCATGTTGTTTTGGTTCTCTCTGCTACAATGTCAAAAGTCAGAGGATTTGATGATTAGGTACTTGAAAAAAAAGTCATCTTTTCTATATATCCTACATCCTATGAGATTCTTTGGTACATGATCTTAAGAGAGTTTGAAACAATGACTAAAAATCTATGCTGGATTTTTGCTATTATAAATTACATCCTTAAGAAACCAAATTTTCTGTCTATGTATAAGACCCCTTAAGAAGATACCAAACTGATGAAAAACCTTAGAAGGTGGTAAACATGTGACATCAAAACTGTGTCAAGTAGGTACAACTTAATGGCCACAAACTCCAGCCAGAGGTCCTGAGCTCTGTCTTGTCAGAGCTCAAAGGGCTGGGTTCTCTCTTTCTTCCCATTAGACATTTAGATCCATGCTAAGTGATTCTATGGGAACACAAGGTTCCCAGCTCAGTATGCAAAGCAAAGGCAAGAAAGCAAACCATTCAGGAAAATTAGCAGAGATGTTGTTAATTAAAGTCAGAGTTCTACCGGAACTCTTTCCTCTACTTCCCACTCTCAAAATACATTGGCAAGCGGGAAAGAAAGATAAGGCAAGAAAACAATTCTCTTCCATTCTCCACATAGGAAAACAGAGAGAGAGAGACTAAATAGCATTTGGAATTTAGTACAATGCAGCTACATCTCTGTAATTTAAGCTTTCCATTTGGCATTGTGAACATGGACAGCTAAATTCAATGAATACATATGGAAATTAATATTTTTGAGCTTCTGTCAGTTTTTCTTTCTTACCACTCTTTCCACAGCTGCTTTATGATGATAAAGCTAGTATGATCAAGAACAGAAAAATACTGATTATTTTTAGGTTCTACTTCTAAAATCTTAAAGATCATAAAAAATATTAAAGTGAATCATATTTGTTTATTATTTATTTTTATTTTATATTTATGAGTGTTTGCTTCTCTGTCTCTGTATCTCTCTCTCTTTCTCTCTCTCTCTCTCTCTCTCTCTCACACACACACACACACACACACACACACACACACACACACACACACATTCACACATCCACCCACCATATGCTTGTGTGATGACTACAGAGGCCAGGGTGCTCTGGAACTGGGGTTGTCAGAGGTTGTGAGATACCATGTGGTTTCTGGAAATCAAACCTGGGACCTCTGCAAGGGCATCAAGTGCACTTAACCACTAAGCATGTCTCCGGGCACATAGATTATTTAAAGTGTTTGATTTTATTTTTAGTGTGTGTATGCGTGTGTGTGTATGTGTGTGTGTGTGTGTGTGTGTGTGTGTGTGTGTGTGTTGTACAGGTACATATGGAGGACATAAGAAGAGGACCTCTGAAACTAGCTACAAGTGTATCTGTGCTTCGTGAAATGAGCATTGGTCCTGTGGAGGGGCATTGAATGCTCTTAATCAATGAATACTCTCCATTCTCTAATTTTTCTCAAGTTACCAAATCAATACAGATTCGGTTTAAATTATTATCATTGAGCAAAGACTAAAATATTACACTCAAAACTAATTTGTTTAGAGAAAATTTAAGGCATTAGATATGTATGAAATAATTTTCTTCTTAATTTTTTATTTTGCCATTTTATAGATGTCTAACATATGAACACTATACTTTAAATTCTGTTATATATGATATAATATAAATCATAGTGATCAAAGATGGTTATAGGTCTGGGTTTTAATTTCCTTACTTATTGTAGAAATGGATATTTGGTAATAGTCTACTATAATGTAAAATGATATAAATAACTTGCTTGACAATATATCCATATATATTCCTTTTTTCTATTACTTTTACCTTAAATTTAACAGGAGTGTAATTTTAATACACATTTTAAGCAGAAAGATATTTTCATGGCTATTGCAGCTACAAGCTATAAAATGCCTGTAAGCTCCTCCAGACCCGCACTGTTCCCATATTATTACTAAGTCAATAAAACTGGTTAAACATTTATTTAGGAAAAAATGGAAATTTCTGATTTCAATTTAAAAAAAAAAGCCCAAGGAATGTAGAAGATCAACTGACTGAGCTGTTGGGTTTTTCTTAATGTTCACAGGTTGGAATTTTCATTCAATTACCATTTGAACTGTGGTCATAATTTCTCAAATTGTGGGGCTGTGTTAGTCAGAGTCTCAGCAGGGAGGAGATGACAACGAATTGGACAATTGAGGAGTTTAATAAAAGGACTGTTTTCAAAGTCATGGCATGCCTTAGGAATATCAGGAAGCGATGCTGAGTCCTCTGGGGCACACCACCCCTGGGGCTTGACAGGATTTGCAGGAGGTGTGCTTCCCAGAACACAGAGAAGGCGACACAAGCAGAAGATTGGCCGACTGAACTATTCTTCCTGCCAGGAGCCTGTTAAAGATGGATGCAGAAAATCAATATCCACACTTCACTTTTCCCTATTTTTCAGGCCCTTGGGATACTTCCGATTAGCCAAAGTCAAGAGTAAGCCAGAGGTTGAAAGAGCCTGTTGATAATATCATGGTGTCTGTCCAGTCTTAATTCCCAACCAGAGAGTTTAACAGGAAAGGGTCGAAATGCAACCTGGGAGCAAAATAGAACAGAGTTCCAGTATAGGTTTGATAACTCAGTCATGCACTTGGCAAATATTTACTGAACATCTACTCTAAGCTATGTACTCTACCAAGAGGTGAGGATACAAAGATAAACAAATTTAATTCTCAGAAATATAGAAATTGCCTTAATTTATTTCTTTTATTTTGAGATTCAGAGATTTCAGAAGGAATTATGGAGAGCAAAAGCAGGTAGAAAATTCACTATGGAGAAAATGGCCATTATGAAGCATAAAATATTCATTCATGAAAAGTATAGCAAGAATGACTTCCCAGTCTAGTCTCCATCTGGTCCAAAAGATAAAGGCTTATAAAAATACTCTGGACCAAAAATTTTCCATAAATGAAAGGAGAACCTAAGCTATATGAGGATGAGCAGGGAACGGATTCATGCCTAATAAACCCTGCAATTAATAAAACCTTGTTCCTGGGCAACTCCCTCCTCTGGGGAGCTCTCAGTGTTTTATTGGCCTTGTCTAAGCAGCCTTATAACTCCTCTGCTCTAGGAAGAATGGAAAAGTGTGTCAGTGGGGTGAGCATTCTTTCTCTCTCTTCGGTACCTTGGATACTTTAGCAGTGATTCAGTGCTTTGAAGCCCGGTCTCTAGGGTAAACAAATGCTTTCCTATTTCACATGGTGAAGAGAGAAAACTTCTCCCTGCTTGCCCTGTGCCAGGGATGCTAACTTTATAATTCTTCTGGTGAGTAACTTTTAAGTTAATTTAGAGGATATTAAATAAACTCCTTGAATTATTAATGAACAGCACTTTCATAGCCTCCCCCCTTTGGCATGCAATTGGAGTCATAATAAACTGTTTTATAACACCTATCTAAACTGAGTATGACTCAGAATATGGTGACAAAAATGCCCCACTTAATAATTGATTGTTTTCTTATTTCATTTTCAGTTGTCTTTAGAGAGAGAGAGAGAAGAGAGAGAGAGAGTGAGAGAGAGAGAGAGAGAGAGAGGATCTGGCTGCTTATGCACACATTGTATCTGTTGGGATTGATTTTTCCAGGTTCGTAAGGCCATAGTGAGCTTCTTTCAGGCTGTTGCTTATGTGTCTCTTTTAAGTTTGTCATTAAGGCTGGCAGTGGAAGAGAGAGGTTATAGAGCGTGTCTTTCTCAGCCAGGCTGGGAAAAGAGTCTCTCATAAGACTCCTTAATGTTTTGTATTTCTGAGACTCTGACAGATGGATGAATATTCGTAGCTAGAAAATGAGATAATTAAGTGTAACCTAGATGTCAACAGGGATCCCCTGACCCTTGAGACTTGCATGGGCATCTGTTCATCGCTGATGGGAACCAAACAAACCGCAAGGCTTCTGTGAGTTGACGAGATTCTGGCCCCATGTCTCCGGTACCTTTCCCTTTGGATTCCTTTTAGTCCTGAGTGTAGTCACTTTGATGGCAGTGATATACACCCAGCTCAACTCCTGAGCAACTATCTGAAATACATACCCTTTATGTAGAGTATCTGCTGGAAAGATAGGATAATGGTGATATCAAGACATTTGTGGTAGAAACGACAAGTTGAAACCTTGGGCATTAAAAAGTCACCAGACATCCAGGAAATTTCTAGTGACCTCCAAATCTACTCATACAGATTCAAATGCTTTTATCATTTTGTAACTTCTGCCACTGATACCATCCTCTTGGGATGGTGTGTTTTTCCCCAAAGACAGGTCTAGCTCTCACTCAAAAGGGCAAATCCATTTTGATTAGATTAACATTTTCACCTTTCAGCCATGAGTAATTTGCTTCTGAATAAGATAATCTAGTATATCTTTTGTTGTTGTTGCTTTGTAAACTTGAGAGACAGGACAAAAGTTCAAATTGCATGATAAGGTGATTGCAACTTTGGCAGCTATGTTGCCTTAACACAGATGCATTGCTGTGTACTGAGATGACAAGGACCTCAGAAACCCTAAGCAGGTGTACTGCTTTTCAGGTAAGGGTAGTTTTACAGAAATACAAGGACAATTAGGGGAATGGACAATATCCTAGGTTTCTGTGGTCTTCCTTAGTTTTTTTTTTCACTTTTATTTTTTTCCTATACTTTGGGTTCTCAAACAACGTGGGGGATGATGTAGGTTTATGTTGCTCAAGGCAGGGTTTCTCTGTGTAGCCCTGGCTGTTCTGGAACTCACTGTTGACCAGGATGTTGGCCTCGCACTAAGAGATCCACCTGCCTCTGCCTCCCAAGTGCTGGGATTAAAGGCGTGCGCCACCATGCCCAGCTGAGGATCTAGCTTTAAAAAATAGTTGAAAAGCATTATGCTACTTTCTTACTTTCTTCTCAAGTCTGCTTTTAAATTTCTTTGAACTAAACCATACTCTTCCATGAACAAATTATGCTAAGCTAAAGTAAATAGAAAGCAAGCAAAAGTCATCAAACACCTGAGTAAATGAGGAAACAAAGGAGGGCAGAGAGGATGCCAGCCATCTATGGGGAAGCTCCACTCTTGCTGTGTGATTGGAGCTATAACAGCTGCAGAGGGAAAGACAAGGTATAACTAGTAGAGATGACCTCACAGTTCTTTCTCCAGTCTTTGCTATTCAGTGTGTGCATCCAATTGAGAGGCTCTAGGGTTGATGGCAAAGTTGAGGACACAGACTTCGGTGTAACAGAAGAAAGGCTGGGTCAGAGGTCATGAGCAGAGCCCTTTCAGTGTTATTAATGAAAAATAAACAAAAGAGAAGGCAGATGCCAGGAAATGTCAAGGGCTCTTTACGATTAAAGGAAAAAATAAGTGGAATTTGGAGAATTACACCTCTGGCGTTGATTCTTTAATTCTTGTTGAAAACGTGATTTCAGAAAGAATATTTTGCTGCAAGAACAAGGTAGGTGAATCTTCTGAAATTTAAAAAAAAAATGTTGGTTATCACTATTGAGATCTGGATGCTCAGGGTTTGTAGCTACACATTAGAAATCACAAGGGGAGGGGTGGGTACCACTGCATCAGGACAACGGACAGCAGCAAAGGAGAGTCATGTGTTAGGAAAACCTTGTTTTCATGAAAAATTTTTAAACATTTCCAGCAGCTCAGACCCCTTGTGATGTGACCACACTGCTGCCGGCTTGCCCTGTTGCTTTCCAGCGTAAAACACAAGTTTGCACACACAGGTCAACAGTGTCCAACATGTAGTTTACATACAAATCAAGAGAGACTGAATTAAATCAAATCACAATCTGTCTGAGGTACAAGTGGATCACTTAGGCCTCTGTGTAACTGGATCAGGGGTTTTAAGTTATTTGCTTTCAGAGACCATGACCTATAGTGCAGATGCTCACCTACCTAAAAGCCTGGTGTACCACTTATTGGAAGCGTTTCCTATTCCTGGTGCTTACTTACCGAAATCCAATAGGGTCTCTCTACCCCAGCTTTTTTCTGGCTTCTCTGAGCTATCAAAGGCTCTCTTCATCTGCTAAGGAACATCTGCTCCCCTTTCTGGTCATATGGTGGCCCTGAGGAAATAGTTCTCCAAGGCAGAAGCATATTTCATTAGATTCATGATTTGCAAACAAGAATTTTAAGTTCTAATTAGTACTTTCAGGGTGATTCATACAAAAGAAAGATTTGATTTGCATGTCAATGAAAATTTGCTGCCTTGGAAAAAACCATTCTATGCTATGTAATTAATCTTCGTACATAGTACAGGTTTGCCTTTCTTATTTTCCATCTTCAGGAAGCAGATTTAGACAACATTAGCATATTGGATGTTTACTGCACGTATGAGTATTGCATGATGGCATCTTGAGTTTTGTGTGTGGCCTTATAAAAAAGAAAACTAAGCAGTTTTCCTGAAGATCCTTTTCCTTTATTGGTATCACCCTACTTTTACTTTCCCTTTCTTATTTTATGTTTGCTTCCTTTACCCTCTCCTCTTCCATACCCTCTTTCCTCTATTTTGTCCTACTCCACTGTAACTCTCCACCAGAACTATTTATAACTGAATCTTTCTGATTTAGCTTTTATGCTAGATTCTCTCAGTTTCATAGTGTGATCATGACTGATTAAAGTCATATTTTATAAATGTCTTCCATCCATTTAACTAAGGATTTCCATGCTAATTGCATTTGTAATGAATACATGTATTAAATAGTATTTGGACAGTGAGCAGATGCAGTGGAAAGAATTAAAAACAACTAGAACTTGAGTAATGTTAGTGGCAGTCAATAAGATCACCTCATTTCTTAGGTTAGGAAAGTGACAAACTTTGCAAATAAATGGTTATATATTATTACCATATTATTATATATGTTTTCATGGCAGTATACTTCATAATCTGAGATGGGTCAGTCAGAAAGTTTTTCCTAATGATTTTTTTTAATTTTAGGAAAGATATAGCTGTAAATTAGGGAAAATGAAGATTGCTAGTGGCTATGTTATTGATGTAGAATAGAGTTTGAGAAAATAGCTAAATATAGGCAGTTAAGAATGGAGAAAAGCATGAAAAGATACAAAAAAGCTTCTTTCATGAAGTGTATTGTAGAGATGTATATAAGGAAACACTTTACAGGTAAAATGAGCTGGATAGCAGAAGGATGATTTAACAAATAGAAAGGAAGTCAAAACAAACTTGATAAGACATGTGGACCCTTGTTGTGACTAGGACTTCAAAGAGTTTGGAATGGCTTTTGGTTCAGGATGTTGGCTGACTAGTGGTTGGCATGACTTGAAAGGTTGATGAGATATAGACCATGCCAAGCTAAGGAGCTGGGATTTGAACAGAGAGGCAATGAGGAGCCACTGGAGGCTGGTGTTGGGATGTCAGATTTGCTAGAAATGCTGAAGTTCGAGAAATCAAAGGTAAAGTTTGAATGAGTTTCAAACATCATTGCTATTTTCCCATCCAAGAGCATCAAGCTAATAAAATCTGAATGTTTGTGCTAACTCTAAATAATCAATTTAATTTTACAACTGTTGATTTATTTTGTCATTTATGATATTAAAAAACATGGCGATGTTGTTATGATTATATTGATTTGATTTTAGGTATTCCTCTTATATTAAAAAAGCAAACTTTCACAAGTAAAAACTGCGACAGTTTGTGAAAGCAGAATTAGTTCAAATAAGAATGGTACAAAAGAGAAAAGTTAGTTTTACCATGAAGTAAGACAATAGCAACTGAAACAGTTCTGCTTCTTACATTGGAAGTCTTTCTTCAGAAACCCAGTAAGACATAAATGATGTTTAAGCAGTTGCAGACTCTATGGTGATTTGAATAAGAATGGTCCCCATATTTGAATACTTGGTCCCCAGTTGGTGAAACTGTTTCGGAAGAATTAGGAGGTGTGCACTTGTTGAAGAAGGTATGTCAAAGGTTAGGAGTTTGAAGGAGGGCTTTGAGGTTTGGAAATCAAATTCCATGCCATTCCATGCTAGCTTTCTCTGCCTCATGCCTGTGAATCAGCATGCAAGCTCTCAACTAGTTCTTCAGCACTATGCCTCCCTGCCTGCTCTCATACTCCCCTCCACGATGGTCGTGAACTCTAGCCCTCTGAAGCTGTGATCTTTGAAAAAAGCTCTTTTATAGGTTTCCTTGGTCATAGATTTTTTTTTCTCATAGTAATAGAAAAGTAACTAAGACAGAACCAGAAGGAGGTTTTATTTTCGTTGTTTGTTTCAAAATCTTACACTAAGTACTTGATAGATACATAGGTTTTGTTTTACAATGCAATGCAAACTACAATGTTTATATGTCAATGTGTCAAGCATACTTAGGTGTAAATGTGTTTTCCATTATTAATTCATAACTGAATTCTCTTCCATTTCTATTTATTACTTATGGCATTCCTGTGGTGCAAACTTATCCCTCAGATGATGATCTGCAATTTGAAGAAGACAGTAGCATTTTGCTCAAGGGTTGCACAGAAAGTGGTCAGACTGAGACTTGAGACAAAAACTGAATTGAAGTCAAGAATCCCTTTTCACGTAGACAGACAACAGGACTCATGGAGGCTTGTTGGTAGTAAGGAATCTGATATCTGCTCAGAAGCAGAGAGCCTATCATGCGTGGATGCTGGGTAGGTTCTGGCATGATCTCATGGACTTATGATCTTATATTTCAGGGAGAGTTTTTTTGTCTGTCTATCTATCTATCTATCTATCTATCTATCTATCTATCTATCTATCTATCTATCTATC
>PVIU01011961.1:0-62426 GCA_004026605.1 Ondatra zibethicus
CGGGGGCGAGCAGGGTTGGGATAAGCAGCAAAGCCAACAGAGGGGAGCCCCAAGTGGCCAGAAGGTCCCGGGGACGGGCTGGGGCCCACTCACCAGGGTCCAGATGAATCCGCGGAAGCTGGTTGGGCGAGGTTCCCGGACCCAAAGGCAGGCCTACTGAGGGTTGCCCGCTCCTCTCTGTTCGGCTCCGTGGGACAAAAAAAAGGCCCTCATTTTCTTTAACACACCATTCACTCAATATATTGTTCACTATCCAAATACTTCTGTAGTTTCTGTAACTTTTCTTTCTTTTGACTTCTAATTCATTTCCTGGATTGTGATAAAATAAGATGAATTATTTCAGTTCTTTTGTATTTGCTGAGCCTTGCGCTGTGGCCCACAATAGGATCAATTCTAGAGAAGGTTCTATGAGCTGCCGAGTAGATTGTGTATTCTGTATCTGTTACATGGAATATTTTATACATATCTGTTAAGTACTTTTGCACTCAAACAATTTCTGAAATTTCTATTTTGATTTCCATTTGGATGACCTATCTAAAGAAGAAAGCAATATATTAAAGTTACCTTGACTGTTATTTATATGAAGTTTTTGTAGTTTGTTTGTTGTATGAAATTACTACCAGAATGTAATACGTATGTTTACAATTGTTATGTGTTTGTGTTGAGTCATTGTCTTTATCAACATGTAGTAGCCTTCCTTATCTTTACTGAACAGCATTAGTTTGAGGTCTACTCCAGCATATCTATCTGTACAATCTTGATTTGGTTTCTATTCACTTCATAGATTTCCATTATTTGACTCTCAGTTAGTAGGTGTCAATGAAATATATTCTTTGGAGAGAGAAGACAGGTTGATCTTGTTGTTATGGACTATATTTAGAAACCATCCACCTCCCATTCCCTTGACAATTCCTTATGGACCCTCCATTTTCCCTTCTCATTTCCTCCTTGTCTTCCTCTTTTGAGCGTCAGTCAATTAGTTCTTGCTATATGTGCATGGACATAGGTGTAATCCACTGGAGCATAGAAAATTATTGCTTTTTAATCCAGGCTGTTAGGCTGCATCTTTTAATGCTGAGTTGAGAGGAGAATGCTTCAGCCTGTGGTTTTGTTGATTTTTGTTCTGAAGGGTTGACTTACTATGTATTCTTTCCTTCCTTCTCTGTTTGTATTATCAGTATGCTGGTTTAATGTGTTGGATATAACAGCTTCCTTCCTAGCTGTCTTTTGTTCAACAATTTCTCTTATTAAATTCATTCCTAGTCTTCTCTTGAAACAAGATCATCTTCTTCCTCTTTGTCCACTGCTACTTTAAATATTTTCTGCAATGCTTGCTGGATTGTCATAAATTGCAATTGCTTGTGCTAATATTAAAATGCTCTGATTTTTCTATCAGTTTCCAAAGATGACTTTATTGGATCTGACAATCTACTTGGCTAGCGATTGTTTACTTTCAGAGCTTGGATCTATTTGTTGGGGGAGGGAGCTTCTCATGCAGTTGATGAGAAATCTGTTAGGTTGTAGGTGGGATTTTGTGTTTCCCTTGTAGTTTTGATATTGTTTCTTTACTCTGTGGGCTTTCTGGGAGATGGGTGTGTATGTGTGTGTGTGTCTGTTTGTGTACCCATGTGTGTGTGGGAACACATGCCCATGCATGCAGCTGTAACTGTGGAAGTCAGAAATAAATACTGGAAGGAAAAGGAAAAATGTGTGGTGTAAAAGAGTGTATGTCATGAATAAAGGGAAGTGGAACTGTTAATAAGGAATGTTTCCTTACTAGTAGCAGTACTACTTAAAAATTTTAAATACTAGCAATAAAGATAACGTTATGGAAATTGCCACACAAAAGCCTATTCTGGCAAGATACGACTAGAGCAGAACAATCAAGGTATAAAAGTGTAAATCAGAAAAATAATCATTAAAATATAAAATAAGAGATAGAGCGTAAGTCAATGCTTCTTCCTGTTTGAGAGGAGTGTGCTGTCTCTCACCACTTCGGGTGTTGTCTTGTAGCAGGCACTTCCGTGCTCCCCACTAAATCAAGGCACCCTTTGTGGAGAGGAGTAGCTGTGTGGAACTCCGCTTGCTTCAGAACCTCCTTGCCTGAGGTCCCGTGTGTCAGTGAGAGCTTTATTTTTGGCAGGGGTGCAAAGGGTTTATTCAGCTTGCACATCCGCTTTGCTGTTCATCACCAAAGGCGGTCAGGACCCAAACACAAGCAGGCTAGAAACCTGCAGGCAGGAGCTGATGCAGAGCCACGGATGGACACTGCTTATTGGCCTGCTCCCCCCGCCCCCGCCCCCTTGCTCACCTTGCTTTCTTAAAGCACCCAGGACCACCAGCCCAAAGATGGCACCACCCATTGTGGGCTGGGCCCTCCTGCATTGGTCACTAATTGAGAAAATGCCCTGCAGCTGGCTCTCCTAGAACTTTCTCGTTAGAGCACTGGTGCATTACCCTTTCAACACAGGCTTTGCTGACAAAGGTTCTGAGGGGTGTGGAAGGCTTGCTCACGCTTGTGCCTTCTCTTTGTCTGTGGGTCTTCTTTCCTAGCCCAATATCCAGTTGTGCGTGTGCGCGTGCTTGTGTTGCCTACTTCACTCTCCCATCACTTCTCACTTTCCCATCACCCCCGAGGATAATCTGCCCAGTCAGTGGTGAGAGGGGTAGCTCCTCACACCCCAGGACACCCTGAGTTGCTGGTTTCCAGGCTGCGGTCCTGGTCCACTCTCCACAGCTTGTTCGAGTCTGGTTGTGTCTCCCCAGCTGGGTCAGGCTCTCTCCAGCTTGCTGTTTTTATCAGGTCCATGTCAAGAGAAAACAGTACTTCTTGGGAAGCTACTACTGACATCAGTGTAAAATAGGAGCGGAGCAGGGTGCTGCCAGGCTCCAGTTGGCAGCGGCTTCTCAATGATGCTCATGGAGAAATTTATCAGTCCCACACAGCTAATTTCTATCTTCATTCAGCCCCTTCTCTTGCCAGATCAGGGTCTATTCACCTTTATCAGACCGACTTGACTCTTTTCTTCTACTGGGTCAGCTGCACCTTGACGTCCATCCTCTTGCCGTTTCATTGTGGTTACAGGGGCCCAGGACAGAGCCACCTGCAAGTAAGCCTTGAGATGGAATGTCTTCGTCTGGTGCCTGCTCACTGCTACAGCTGTGAACAATGAATTGCAAGGACTTTGCATGCTGAAGTCAGGGTGGGGGGGGTCTTTTGTTTTGATTTCTCTATATGACAGGAATTCACTTCTCAGCAGGAAGACAAACTAGATGAACTAGGTACCACTTTCACTCCTCCCCACTTGACTTCCAGCAATCTTTCCTTTTAGAACTTTCCTTTCTGCTTTCAGTTTCATCCACCAGATAAAAGGAATCTGAAGCTTGCTCTTGTCATTTCATTTAGACAGAGCTTGGGGCATGCTTTAAGGGTAGAGAGCTTCTGGATTTTTCCTCATTGGAAGACACACAATATCTTCAGATTAAGTAATCCTCGGCATGATGGCTTCCGTATGCTGGAGCAGGCCATGCTGCAGTTATGAAGAAAGCTCTCCAGAGACGGGATGCCGACTGTGTCACTTCCTACCCCTGTTACCTTGACATCCCTCTCTCTGAGCCTTAGGACAATTAAGAATAGAGGCAACAAAGAGAAGAGGGTAAAAATGAGTTTCACTAAAGGCAGAACTTGACATATTAAAAAGTACCAAAACCTGATATGAGCATAATCCTAGCACTTGGGAGGCAACAGCAGGACAATTGCTGAGTTCAGGGGGAACTCAAGCTACAGAGTGAGTTCGAGTTCATCATGGAGTGTGTATACACACAAGCCATTTCAAAAACACCAAAATAGACAAGTGCTGCATTAATTATTATTTGATATTTATATATTAGGTGTAATACCATATGTTTCTACTGATGTGTTCTCTGTGGCTCGTAAGCATTAGTAATCAATCACAATGGCTTAGGCACTTAGCCTCAAATCTGTTGTTTGTATTTATGTCATTATTTAAAGGACCACACATTCTGATCCTTGTTGTAAACCTGAGTTTGGATATTTGATTCTATTTTCAAAGGTCCCACATTTATTATGGAAAATTAAATAGTCTTGGTAATAAGGAATAAAGATATATAATGCTGTGACAGTAAGGGTCTGGAATATGCCACAAGTCCCTCGTGTTCCGGCCTTGGTCCTAGTCCAGGCACTATCGAAAAATGGGGGAAGAGAAAATAGAGGTAACTGGATAAGGGTGGGTGAGCCTTCAAGGAGAACTGGGAGGCCCCAGTCACTTCCTCTCTTCTTTGCTTTCTGGCCATGAGGGCCAACTGTACTATCTTGAAACCTCAGGAATGGCATGCCAAAATAACCCTTCTCATAAGTTTGGGTTTTTTTTTTAGGTATTTGTCATAATAAGAGAAAGGTAGTTAATACAAATGAAGTGCGTGCATGTGCGTGTGTATGTGTGTGTGTATGTGTGTGTGTTGTCTCATTGGCATGTATCGGGAATCCATTTACCCTAAGTACACTGCATGCCACACAACCCATCATCAACAAACTTCTGGGAGAGAGGGTTGTTTTCTCACTTTGGAAATGGAAAGGAAGCTAGACTTTAGAGCAGCTGGGTAGCATCCAAGTTCAACTAGGCTCCAATAGTTAGGTAGGAACAAGACAGCCCTGTTTCGCTGTTAAACGTGTGGTTTCTCCACTTCATCATTGTGTCTCTCTATATCCAAGCATAATATAAAAGATACTTTATAGTTCATGATCCTTTGAGTTGGCACAGAATGAAAACTTTATCCAAAATCATAATGGCATGCATGGAACATTAAAAGCAGCGTATATGATGGCACATGTTCATTATGGGTTATTATTCTGGGATGGAGGCTGGAAACGGTCCCTATGTTGGACTGTAAAGCCTGTGGGTATAGAGAAGAGCAGCAAAGGTGGACATATATAATCATTCTTAAGGTTTTTATCCAAAAGTGACATTCCAGTTCTGCACATATGATATTGATCAAAACTGATCACAAGTGAAGTTCAGCAGAAAGACCAGCAATTACCTGGAAGTACTAATAAACGCAGCATGGCTTTCTGTGTGAGATTTTATTTCCTTTTATAAGTACATTTTATTTGGGTTTGTGAAAGCGCATGATTGTATTTTCTTGACTTACATACGACTAATGGTTGAAGACAGCCTAAGGGACTTCAGAGATCTTCAGCCAGGATCTTAGCCAGAGACTCACCATTGATTTGGCCTGTCTAGTGGACTACAGCATTATTGGGAATTGATACTACATCAACTGTGTTGGCAGCATTAAGACACAGTGTCTTACTATTTGACAAATTCATTTCTGTAGCTGCCCTAAGCCTTTTTTTTTTTATTTTGAAGGTTTAATTTTATTTCCTAAAAAATGTACTTTAATTGGTACATAAAATGAGTGAACATTAAAACAATTTTCAGGTTGAGAAACAAGTTGAAATTATGTTTGATTTTTAATCAGCAAGGTATATCACAGCACCTACTGTCTCATGAGCGTGTCAACATTTTATGCTTAAATGAAGGCTGCCAATGCCCTGAACTTAGATGCCAGTTGCACCAACACAGGGACTTAATAAGAGCAATTGCAAAGTTGGGTTTTAGCTTCCACAGACCCAAGAAATACTTCTATCAAAATACCCTGGGTTCATAGTTTAATTGAAAACATTTTTCTTTTTTTTTTTTTTTTAGCATAATCAACAAATAACAGTTCAAGAAATGATTATTCCACATTTTTCCAGCAGCCAGTGGAGCTGAAATTGTATTTTAGAGATGATGTACTGAGCCTGAATTGCATTCATTTTAGACCAGGCTAATGCAGGGGGATGTTCATTAGAGCTTTGGTATCTCTACTTCTTTATGCTCTTCTCTTCTTTGCCCAAAGGTGAACTTCATTGGCTTCCTCAGTAGTTTAAGAAGTTCAGTGTAAGAGATAAGTATGGGAGTTAAATGGAGAATAAAATCAGAGACAAATCTTTGGTTTTTTTTCTGCCAGTATTATTTCTTCCCTCCATATTTGTAGCTGCTTACACCTTTAAAATTGAGCCATCCTTCATTTTGCTGTCTTATCCCTTATTCTAACCTTGGTTTCCATACCTCAGTCCTTGAACCCAGTACCAGTTCCTCAGATTTTCTCTCTGCCTCTTGCAGCTTCCTCTCTCCTTGTTCATGAATGGTGTTGGGAGGAACTCTGTGGTTTCAGGAACCAAAGCTTTAGACTCCCTCCTGGAGCACAGACATAGGGTCTTTGTATGAGAAGGGATTTTTAGAACCATCTCATTTTCTTCACTAATTTAAATCTCTTCTAGATCCACGATTCCAGTTCTTTTAGTTTGTAGTTTCATTGTGGCTTGGCTACAAAATCTTATTATTTTGCCATAAAATTTTGACATATTTAAGATATCTGAGAACATGCGTATCACATATTGTTGGATTATGAGGCCTTAAAAATTAGCCCTGTGTACTGAGGCAGAAGAAATTGAGTCTTGTAGCAGTCAGCTTTCCGGTGAGATCACCAACCCACAGAAGAGGACATGTTGACCGCCCATGGTCTCAGAAGGGTTGGTCCATTTTTGCTCGGTTCCATTTCTTTTAGGGCAAATGGTAAGTAGTATATCATTGTGAGGACACTTGGTAGAAGATATTTTGCCATGTTTCCATGAAAGAGAGAGGGAAGGTCGGGGTGGGGAGAGAAAGATTCACCTCTCCTGTGCCCCTTCAAGAGCACTCCCTAAAACCTCCACAAGGTTTGACTTCTAGAGGTTTCTATGACCGCCAAATATGAAGCTGAGAGTCAAGCTTTCCCACCACCGGTATTCCAAATCCAAACTCCAGCAACTTGTATCTTTGCTATGAATTCTCTGAAAAGTTTCTAAGTTTATGTTTTTGCCCTAACCCTACTAGAGCTATTTTCATTCAACTTCCGTTGCTTTTGCAATCACCCTGAGCTGCTATTATGGCATCCGCCCTCTATCTCAGGCAGTTATGATTGCAGGATCGCATACACTGTATCCAGACCCCTCTTAGAAAACTCAGCTCTTAAATTTAAAAGTCTGAATTGTTTCGCACTTCCTATGGAGGCAAGTCTAAGCACTCCCTGGGTTAAAGTCTTTCATCAGATCACATCACAAATGCATCCAGTTTTTCTAGCTGGTGTTTGCCTGACTTTCAATCAATAAAAACTCCTGTTTCTTTCTTGTTAAAAATTTAACCACCTTCTTCTCTAGTTCACTTTATTACCCAATAAATCTGTCCCACCAGCTATAACATGGTCAGTTGAAGCAGTAGACACTGTAAAATAAGGAAAATTGGGACTTGGAGTCTTAATTCGTCACTTAATAACTTCGTGCATTTTGATCAGTTTATACGATCACTCATCGCTTATGTAGTAACTTCTTCACTCTGCAAATGCTGAGATTAACCATCTGGGTTATTGGAGGTTAAACAGACAGTTTCTTTAAAGACTATAATGTGATTCTGGGTATAGTGAATTATAGGTAGTCAACAATGTGAGCCTTTTTAGTGCTCTTCAATCTAATCTTTTTCCTGTAATGAAAGAACAAACAAACACTAAGGTGTCTTCCTACTTAGCTCCTTCATGAATATTCAGGCAGATACTTTATCCTAGAGATAAATAAGAACACTAAGGGGTTTTCAACAAGGAACCAAATGAGATTCACTATTGGAAAGGTGACTTGGGTGTTTTCATGGAGGAAGGCCCCAAAACCAATAGTAGCAAGGCAGTTGTAGAATGGGATGTATGGTGAGGACATAGCCCCCAGTCTAGTGCAGTGTAGGGGTGTCGTTCATGCAGTGAACTTCTCTACCATGCTGAGCACAGGGGAAGGAAACACACACACACACACACACATACACACACACACACACACACACACGCTCTCACTCACACACACTCTTATCCTTCCTGGAGGAGTAGGACCAGACTAAATAGCTCAGGCATGAATGTAAGAGCTAAGAAATGAAAACAGGGTACAGCTTTCTGAGCAACATCCTGAGGAGTCAAAGAATTTCAGTAGGAAATTGCAGTTATTGACCAAAAAAATGGCAGGTGCGGTCAGGATTGCAATGTGTCTGACTGGGGATGTTTATATTCGTGATGATTTTGTGTCTCAATCTTATCTCACATTTTACCAGTTCTGGAAATGGAGAGCTGATTCCGGAAGTCAAATATTTGAGCATATTAGTAGTAGTAAAACGATGCATCATGCAGAAAATAACAAAAAGGGGGGAAGTGCTTAGTTCACAATATACTTAAATATGAATTTACTTAATGTCTTCCTAATGAATGTTGGGCAGAAGAAGCCAAGAGATTAGAAAGAAATGGAGTGAATTGTGGGAAAGGCCTATTGTAGGGCCACAGAGCAGCATTTAAAGGGGAATAAAAGAAGGAAAAGGAAACATTTCTTTGATTGACAGATGAAAGTGAGCCATGGAAATAACGGTGATCCCAAATTGCTTGGACCACTGTGATCTTGTATCCTGGAGGAACAAGGATGGTGAAAAGTTGCCGACATCATTGGCTGATACAAACCAAATGCAAATTAATTATGTGTTTGAGTGAGATAGTTACCCTTGTAGTTACAGGAGACTAAAATATGTGACAGACAAGCAAAGAAGCGGAAGCACAGTCACTTGTGGGAGGTAATGTCCGCTTTCATCACAGTTTCTGCATTCCTGAACTTAATTGATTTTGTTTTGGGGGTGGCTGTTTTAGGATTCTTTTCCTCCCAGGGATTGTGGCTCTCACAAAAGGATCATTGACAAAGGTCTAATCAGGTCAACAGCTTCTTGGATATGTTCCAAGTCTGCATGACGTATGAAAATCCTCTACTGAGTTTCTGTAGATTATCAGCTCCGGCCGTCAGAATTTGAAGGGACAATATGTTCTGTCCACCTTCATTTCCTCATAGCACAGCTGTGAATATGGCAAAACAAGCTTATCATATGAACTTTTAGCATGTGAGACTCGAAGTTGGGTCTCTTGAGACCTGAGCTATGTTTTGCTGATATGCAAAGTCCATGTACCCTGTGCCCAGAGCTTGTGGGGTAATTCTTCATTGCAGATTATTTCTTGCTAGAAACTTTGTCTATCAGAAGAGCAAGCCATGCTGGCTAGGTAATTAAGTAAGCTAATATATAGGTTCTAAAGGGCATTTCTCATGCCCACATTGACTTTTTCCCTCTGATTCCAAAGGTTCTAAATGTCATGAGCCCACAATCCAGGTCAGTCTGGATAGAAGCAGCATGTCTGGTCTGGTGGAGAACAATGCCTAAATCACTGCAATACAGGAGGTGTGGCTGAGGGGGAGGCTGCTTGCTGACAAGAGAGCCCTTGAATGCTTCCACACACACACAATGTGGGTGTCTGCTAATTGTTAGCTGTGAGTGAGGTTGAGCTACCCAATTCAGTTCATGGCTGAACACAGCTCCCTGTGGTCCCCTGGCATCAAGCATCTCTGAAGCAACAACCGCAGGTTGTATAACATTATGAATCTCAGTTTCCTCATAAAACGGGAGAGGAAGCCTACCAAGGCACAGATACCTGGATGCTGCCTTATCATGTAGCATTGGAGGAAAAGTGTTCATTTGCTCTCTTCTAGTTTACATCAGTAGGCATCTTGCTTCTGACGGTTAATTATACAGCACCCCCAAAGTCACCCAATAAACTTCTGTATAGAAACTACACAGATAAAGGCATTTCTTTTACCTTCCTTGAACTTATTGTTTGGAATACAATATTTCTGCTACTAAAAATTGATTTGCTTTTTTTAGTTACTTCAAATTTCAATGTTTGCTTTTCTATGGAATACAGTGAGCATTCCTCAAGCCCTTCAAATGTGGGGGCACAGTATCCAGCACATAGTGGAGATCTTGGAAACCTCATTCCATGTTTATCAACTACCTGAAGTTGTAGAGTTGTGAGCAAGGGACAAGGGCACAGCTTGAAGTTCATGTTCTCCTTGCCAGGCTAAGGTTCTTCATTCACTGCTAGATCCCTAGGGTATTAGGTCTGCTGTCAATGATAGGTACACAAAATAAGAGTTGCATTTGGACAAGATGGGAATAGTGTTGTTGAAACCTGTAATGTTAACTTGTTAGCTTCATCCCTTATAGAGAGATTGTCTTACTTGTCTTTGTGACTCAGTCAACTTCCTCGCACAAATGCCTGGAACATAGTAACTAATGTTTTGGGATAAATGGGCAAAGCCATGCTATATTTTTTTATCTGAAAAATGTACCACTGAGTGATTTACTCATCCAATTATCATTGAACACCTACTAGACACAAAGCATTGTCTTCCTAATGGCCTCTTCTCTAAAGCAGTAAATCAAATGGACAGTAGTCCTAGAACTCATGAAGCTTATGTGAGAAATACAAACAAATAAGGAACATATGTTTTTATGTCATGTCATGGTATATGAGTCATTGAGGGAAAACTTTTGCAGCTCACGAAGTTTGTCTTCGCGGGTGATGTTTAAAATAGGACAGTTAGGAAGACATCTCTGAAAAGTTAAAAGACCTTAAATAAACATTTACATGAGGTTAGAGACTAAACCACGTATTGCATAGAAGAAGGCAGCAAGAATAGCTGGCGTGAAGGCTTGGAGGCAGCGACTTCTTTGGTTTTTTTCAAGGATCCAGCTGATGTGGCTCAAGTCAAATTGATGAGAATGACTGTAGTAGAAAATGAGCCTCACTTATAGTTTTATTCCTACTGTATTTGGGGCTATATTATACATCTGTTCTTGTAATACCTAGGAGCTTGCCCTGTAGATATGACAGCATTCTTCAGTAGATTTCTTGAGTCAGGTGAAAATTTGCAATTCAGATGCTGCAAAGCTAGCCACTAATTAATCCAGTCACTCCATCTTTGATGAATTAATTATCCATCAAATATTTATTGGGCATCATAACTAGAACTTACATTTCTGAACAACTGCCATAAACTAAAAAAGTGCATTTGATGTGCTTTCTAAAATTGTCCTCATATAACCTAACAATGTAGCTCCTTTTAAAGTATCACTTTCAGATGGAATTTATGCATCAGAAGTATTTTTAAATACTGTATCTGTCATCAGAGAGTTCATTCTCTTGCCGGAGAATTAAGGTGCTAACATATATAGCAGAACAGATTTTTAAAATATGCTGGTTCCCTCAAGTTGGCATAATTTTGATAAAGGAACAGATACAATCTCCTCTCACTCACTTTCCCCCTTGAAAATCCCGTTGTGATGACACTGCTTCTGAAGTACCCATTGTATGATTGACAAGCTCAGATGCATGCCGGGGTCCTCAAGGACCAGTGTTTCTCTTTCCACATAAACATGTCCTGTGGTTGCAAGGCACTTCCACCTCAACATCTGAACAGTCAAACGCAATTCTGCAAGGCCAGAATATGAATCTGCCACTTCAGTTCGACAGTATCTTTTAATTTCGTGTGAGTCACTTTCTAAAATGAATGGCGCATCTGCATACTCCCTGATGTTTCCTCAGAATGCTGTGTGTGTGTGTGTGTGTGTGTGTGTGTGTGTGTGTGTGTGTGTGCAACTATTAGGAAAATAACTCAGTAGACTGCAATAATAAAGTAGGGTGTTTTGCCTCAGTCTCCCCCAATTAATTACTTATCTTCCTTTCCCATTAATCTGTTTTAAGGAATAGCCTTGACCCTCTTCCTATTATCACTCGCTAATCATATCAATCATATTCAATAGATAATAAATGACTTGGCTTCACTATTTATAAAATGCTATCTCAACACCACTGGGAGTAAGAGGAGGAGCTAGTGAGATTAATTAACTAATAAATAATTGAAAACCACTTTGCCATATGAAATGCTCAGGACACCCTAAGAGTCTGGATTTGGCTTTTGCATGCAGCTGCAGCCAATGAGGATGGGGGTGGGGGGAGGGGCGGGGCAGTCTCCATAGTGACGCTTTCACAATTTCATATTGACTTTGTTCACATTGGCCTTATCTTCAAATATACCCACTAACATATGACAACAAATTTGTTTCATGGGGCATTTTGACTTTTTCAACAAAGAGTTTCCCCATCGACATTAACTGCTGACCAATCTGATGGTATAACATTCTTTGGGTTCCTTGTCATTGGTTTCTTATTATATGAGGTAAAAGCCTATCAGGATTTCCATTTGTAATCTTCACACATCAAGCCAAATAAATTCCTAGATCCTAGTATTCAGTATAATGATGTATCTTTGTATTTTGTGTCTCCAAATTCTGCAGTCTTCAAGAATCATTTTCAGTGACAAGAGACTTTTCCTGTTGAGGAGGAATGATGAAATTTTATCATATGACAGCCATGCTCGTTCATTTATATATCATCCTTGACTTTCTGCAACCTATAATGGTAAAGTTGGGTAATTGCTACAGGGTCCATAGAGTCTGAGAAACTTAAACTACTTAAGGACCATCCTTCATAGTTGTTAACTGCCCCTTTTCTGCAGACCATGATTGCAGCCTGAAGAAGCTCTAATAGTTGCTTTCATGGCTCTGTATTTAGTTCCTGTGGAGTCTTATAAAAGAGAGTAATTAATAACTGGAGAGTAAGATTCAACTTCATAAATTATAAAGCGTGTTATTTGTGTTAGGTCTGAAGGACAAACACCAATTCTCCAGTTTTAAGTACTGAATGTCATTTTAAGAGCGGAGGCACAATTACACTACACAGAAATAGCCAAGTAGGGATATCCTAAAAATGTCATGGTGGACTATATGCTAGAAGGAAAGAGCTGGAAGTTGAGTGATCACTGGGGATAAGTATTGGGAAGAATTATATTTGAGGTCAGAGGTCTATACAGAATTCTTCTCCAATACGAAATAAACAGAAATCAATGCTAGATGATTTAAATTTGTGTTTAATTTGTGTCCTGAGCCTTCTCTGTCCCTCTGTAGATCTTTGTATGTTTTATTCCAAAATGAATAGAGGCCCAAAGACACAGCCTGAGAGTGTGGGGAGGTCCTCCGAGTTGAAAACCTAGTATGCTTTTCCTGATAATGTTTTCTCCTTAATGTGTCTCAGAGGTCACCCTAGTAGGAAGGTCATAAGTTTTCAAGAAAGCCTCTGAACCCTGAACTTCTTAAGGTATTATAGTCCTGCCTGCCTCCATATGGTAAATGTCCTGCTGCTCCGTTCAGCTAACTCTCTCTTCAGCAAACCCTCTGTTCAGCTAACCCTCTGTTCAGCTAGCCCTCTATGGGTATGAGCACACTCAATACGATCACTCGTGGGTCTGTGAAATTCATATACTCCCACTTCCCATTCTGGAACTGCAAAGCCATTTGATTCAATGTGGGCATGTGCTTTCACCATTCCTAACATCTTCAGTGAGGCAACAACTCAGCTGTGCGAGATTTCCTGTTAAATTGAAGTCTGCGTCTTGGCAAGACAATGTGTAATTTAGTCAATGGCTCATCTTACCCAGGATATGAGGAGTGGATCTGGGGATTACAGCAGGCTTGGATTGTAAAATAAGAGTTTTATTGGATAACCTCCAGTGACTAAGAGTTCCAGGGAGGCAAGATGAAAAAGTTTATTATTATTTTTTTTTTTAGTATGGTCGGTTAGAATGATGTTAGGTACCTCAGATCCTGGATGATGACTTTTTCTTACATAGCTGGGGTGCCAGGATCTCTGGTGACATATACTACAATGTCTGGCAGTTAACCACGGTCTAAGAGAACTGAGTTCTCTGAGGTGGCTGACCTGATCGGTTTGACTCAGGAAAGAGGGGCCACTTACATAGTGAAGAACTCAGAATTCAGAGGCAGGTAAATATGGATTTCATAGATGTTATATATGAGACTTCCAATAAGTCACAATCTTGGTTACTCATTTCTGTTCTTTGTGAACCATGGATTTGCGAGAATTAAAAATAAATTCTGTGAGTGTGTATACTTGTATATCTTCAATTCCTTGTATATTTCCTATTGAGTACTGGTCTTACAAGGAGTATTTTAGCAGATGGGTGAAGATTATTGACTGGTTTTAGTGATAATGAAAATGAGTTATGTATAGGGGCGGGATGGAGATTTGAAATATTATATGAATGTATGAAATTCACAAACAATAAAAATGGAGTTATATGGAGCTCTTGAACACTGCAATATCTTCCATATATAACAAAAGGGTATCATAACCCAAATGAGAAGTCCTGGCTTGTAGGCAAACAATCTCAACTTAACTCATTGGTCTACTACTCATGGTAAGAATCAAGGCAAGTTATTTACCATTGTGATTCTCAAGCTCAGATCTATAAATCTATAGTTTCATACATAGATCTTCATACCTTTAGAACATTTAACAGTTTTTTTTTCCAAGACAGACTGTCCTGGATCTCACTATGTAGGCCCAGCTAGCCTTGAAGTCAGAGATCTGCCTGCTTCCTCCTCCCAAGTGCTGGGCTTAAATGTGTGTGCCGCCACCATATCATTAAATCATAAATCTTAAATATTCTATAATATGCCAGACTAGACTTTAACATAAATTTAAAATCTGACTATGAGCTTCTGATGCATATAAATGTTTTAACAGGGTACATATAGCATAAGTGCTTACTGGTTATATAGCTAGAAAATGAATATGAATGTATTAATATACAGCAAATGTTTAGAAGCAGTGGGTAGGAACATGCTGTGGAGGAAAAGGGATGATTAAAAAGAAAAAAAACTATAACAAAAAGATTTCCCCTGGGATTTCACAAGGAACATGCATTTCAAACAAATAAACATTTAGCAAGTGTGCAGAAGTGCGTCACTACGGCAAGCCACGGAGGATAAACAAATTTCACTTCTCAAATTGCGATGACTGAACACCTCACAAGAAGCAACTTGGGAGAAGGACTTCATTTAGGTCACAGTTTCATGGTGGCTCGGGCCCTCTCTGTGGAGGTGGGAGCCTGTGTCACAATTGGTTGACACTTTCCCAAGGATCAGGAGGGAGGGGATGGATGGGGGAAGAGAGACAGAGAGGGCAAAGGAAAGGCAGCTGGGGAGGAAGAAGGGGAGAAGCAGGAGCCCTGGGCAAGCTGTAACATTAAGATCCAGCCGTCACCAACTCTAGTGGCCCACCCAGCTAGACCCATCTCCACACAGTCCCTCTGCTTTTGTAAGAGACCTCCAGCTGGGGATCAGTCCTTCCAACATCTAAGCCTCTGGGGCATCTCACATACAAACCCTAGCAGAGTGTTTTCCTGGGATGGATGAATAACGAAGAATTTCTTGAGGCCAGTAAACTTCCCAGTCACTTTTCACTACAGGCAACTCTTCTGCTTTCTAATGTGTCATGAAGTCATGCTTCTGACTGCTAGAATGGTTCCTGAAGTAGGGTGAAATAGCTCAGAGCTCAAGACTTGGGGGAGGTCCCTTTAGATTATTAGAAGGTCATTTATTCGTGTAGTCTGTTTGCTCATCATGCAGTAGTGACCGGGTCTGGAGGAAACACTGGGAATTTACCAGTAACGTGGTCGCATAATTTTACACTTAAGACCACTTAGGAAGAAGTGCGAGGTCTGAGGAGATGAGCCGCTGTTGCTACCGAATCATTTGCTCTCACTTTTACCTGAAGCTCAGAAGGCTTATGGGACTTGGCAAAGACCATCTTGTGAGATATGCCCAGGATAACGTTACAAAAAAGCTATTGAAATCCAAACACAAGTCGTTCCATTACAACTTGGCTCTTGATTCATTGTTTACAAAGAGATTTTGTGTATATTATTGCTTTGACTCTAGAGGCAATTTGGCTGCAGTTGTTGAGGACCCAATTCCAGAGTCCTTGTTGACTAGGTGTGGGCTACCAAGCAGCATAGCTCACTCGAGCAGCGTCAGTTTTCTTCCTGGTGAGGTCAGAATAAGAGCTCCTGAGACTGGGGTAGCTAGTGAGGTTCAATCAATTAGTGTTGAAAAATGTCATCTACTTTTTCATCTTTTAAAAGAATTCCCAGCATATGAGCTTTATTTACATCTTTTTCTACCCTCCCTCTCTATCTTCTAATTCTTCTAGAGGAATCCACTGCTTCCTCTCAAATCTATGCCCTCTTCTTTTTTTCAGGGCTGGAGGGATATACTGTGCTTTATTATTATTAAATTGACTTCATGAGATTAGCAGTTTTACCATTGGCAGTGGTAGGCTTTAAAATATAAACTTCTTTCATCATTTTGAACACCAACTTTCTGTGCACAAGTAACTAATTCAATCTAAACATATAATACAGATTATTTTCCTTTCCCAGCTGAAACTGTACTACATTAACATATAGGTGAGAACATTTGTTCCTTTAGAAACCAATGTGTTTATTGTACTCTTTTATTGGATGGTTACATAAGTTTAAATTGTTTTTTTCTTTATTTTTGAGATTATAGTATAATTATATCATTTACCCCTTTTTTCTTTCTTCCAAACCCTGCAATATATACCTCCTTGCTCTCTTTCAAGTTCATGGCCTCTTTCTTAATTAATTGTTATTACATGCATATACATGTAATAACATGTCTATGTAATAATATGTGCATATACATATATATCCCTAAATATAACCTGTTCAGTCTATATAATGTTAATTTGTATGTGTGTTTTCAGGGCTGGTAGTTTAGTATTGGGTAACCAGTTGGTATGCTCATTTCTGGAGAAAACAATTCCTCCCACTCCCAAAATTCTTTACTGGCCTGCAGTTCTTTGTGTGTGATTTAATCTTTGTGGGCTTTCCCCTACCTACTTTAGCATTGTTACTGGTGTTGCCTTAGCTCAGCTCACATTTAGGTAGTGTGTTGGTGAGAATTTATGGGTACAGACTCTGACATTCCTAGAAGACACAATTCCACAGCAAACCCCCTGATCCTCTGATTCTACAATATTTCCACCCCTTCCAAAATGTTTATTTAGCCTTAGGAGCAGGACTGTTTCTTAGGTGCATCCACTGGGACTGGGATTCTCATTCTGAAATTTGATTGGTTGTGGTTTTCTATAATCATCTCATCTATTATAAAGAGAAGTTTTCCTGATGAGCAGTAAGGACCACACTTATCTATGGGGATAAAGCAAATGTTTAGAGTGTTAGGAATTATGTTAGTTTAGTGAAATGGTAGTTGTAACTTCTCCAAAATCCATGAATTCACTAAGTTTAGTAATTGGCTTGATTTCCAGTACAAGACATGGTTTCCCTCTTGTTGAACAGGACTCAAATCTGATTAAAGAGACATTGATGAATGCCAAGGTGAGTGTGCCAATACTGCACCCTTATGGTTACCACAACCTGCTGGTTCTTATTGGGGTTCATAGGTGTCATAGGTGTTAGTTGATTTCTTCTTTTGGAATCTGGCATGCTGTCTTCTGGTAACTTGAAACTACTCTTAAGGGAGGAGACTTCTCAGTCATTTCTAACTCAGGGGCCTGTTTATGAAGTATATGCCATATTTAGCAATGGGAACCTACCTTGCACTTACACAACCTAGGGCAATAGCTATCCACTGCATGTTTTGGGAGTCCCTCGGACAGCATGCCTTCTACTTTAATCATTATTATTACATATAAATGTATATGACTATTTAGTGTTCTGGTATGTGTAGGTGTTTTAGGTGAACCAGTTAGGATTAGATGACCTATCACAGGTCTCATCTTTTCTCTTGTCAACCATTTTGTGAATCAAACAAAATGAAATCTGAAGTTCTGTGTAAAAGAGGTAGCCAAGACCATGAAGAAAGACAGGAGAAACTTACTAAACTTGAAATGTCACTAAGAGAAAAGTAGAGTTTGGCACATCAAGATTTTTACTCTGCTTAGTCTCAGAGACCACATAAATATAAACAACAAAACTTGACTCTGCAGGTTGTATTATATATTTGCACATATATGCATATGGCAATAATCAGTGAAAAAGAGGCTGGAGGGAGCAAAGGGAAGCAGCAAAGTAATATAATTCTATTTCGAATAAAAATATGTTTAAAGGACATTTATGCTCTAGGATTTTTAGTGTATTTATCAATGGAGACTGGAATAAAATAGTATAAGATTCCCTCTTTTTTTCTTTGCTGGAGGCCATACCACTCTGTGTAGATGTTCAATAGATTTGACTCAACTATCAAGTCATATTCCCTGTTTAAGGTGCAAGGAACTTGACCGCATAGTTGAGTCAGAGCTACTGAAGCTATACACATGTATGCCACAGCTAACCAAGGCATCTGTAAGGCACTGTGAGCCAGCATTGCCTATAGTACTACTCTGTAAACAGAGACCACCCATTCATTTCCCAGCCACCCAGACCTGAAATAATTACACAGAAACTATATTAATTATAATACTGCTTGGCCAGTTGCTTAGGCTTCTTATTAACTAACTCTTATATCTGAAATTAACCCATTCCTATTATTTTATATTTTACCACAATATAAATATAAATATAAATATAATGGTTTACTGGTAAGTTTTCAGGGTGTCAATCTCCTTCAGCAGCTACATGGCATGTCTTTGACTCCACCTACTTTCTATATCTTTGGTCAGAATTTCTACCTGGCTTTATTCTGCCCTGCTATAGATCCAAAGCAGCTTCTTTATTAACCAATGGTAATAAAACATATTCAAAGCATACAGAGGGGTATCCCACATCACCTTCCCTTTTCTCTATATGGCTGAAAACATCTCAGTGATTTTTTTTAAGCCAAATCATCCTTTTTAATTTAGGTTTCCTACAAAGGTTTATTTTTCCTAAGGAAATACTGTTGACTCAATCCTAATGTAACAGTGTGTGACGAGTCCTGATGTCCTGGTGCAATGGGCACAGAAACAGAGGATGTCAGTTGGGCTAGAGGAGGAGAGAGCTGAGGGACCAGCTGAGTTGTCCAGGTCCATGCATCAGATTGAGATGAGGTATGAGGCAAGTAGTTCCCAGGACAGAGACAAGCATACACTGTTGCTCAAAGATCCAGCATCATGTCTAGATGCAGTGTCAGAAAACTTAGCGATTGAGAACAAGGAGTTTATGTAGAATATGAGCATTAGAGGCTAAGAATATCAAGGGTCTTTTACTGGGGGGAGGGGCTGCAGTCTCATTATAAAGAACTCAGGCCTAATTCTGCCTATTTACCTGACAATTTCATAATTTCAGACTTCTTTTACAGCTGAGGAAAATTATCCTGTGCACATTTTCATTATCCATTCACCAAATGAGGACTATCTAGGTGATTTCCATTTACCTAGCCATCGAGAATAGAGTGTCAGTGAATGTGGCTGAGCAATTATGTGTGAGGTAGAGTGTTGAGTCCTCTGGGACTGTGTCAAGGAGTGATATAGTTGAATCATATGGTAGATCAACTTTTAGCTCCTTGATAATTCCCCACAATGATTTCCAGAGTAATGTCAGTAGTGTGTAGTCCCACCAACAGAGAATGAGAGTTTCTTTTGCCTACATCCTTGCCAGAATTTATTGCAAATTTTCTTGACTCTTGTTTTTTGAGTTCTTAGTATATTCTGAATTTTAATCCTCTATCAAACACACACACATATTACATGCATGTATGTTAACATATATATTGAACAATAATAACTAAAGAAGAGGCCATAGATTTGATTACTAATTAGGGGTACACAGCAGGAGTTGGAGGGGACAGAAGGAGGGGCAAAATGATTTAAAAGCAGTACAAAATTTTATAGATAAAAATAAAAAAACTCAAATACTTGGCTACATTTCATTTGCCATACCCCTTTTACATCCTTATTATACTTCATTTAAGAAAAGAATTGTTTCTTTTTGAATCCATGTGTTGTCTAATTCTGTTGTGTTAGAAATATTTTTAAAAAATTATTTGCTCTAAAGATTGCATACAATCTACTGGACAGGAAATGTAGTTCTTTTGTAAGACTATACAATAAGAGCTCAGACCCTATAGGGTGATGGCTCAGTGACTAACCCAAACAATGGTCCCAGCAAATGGCACTCTTGATTTCCATACAGATAGGCAGCCCTTTACACCTTCCTTTGAGGGGTGCCTTGCCATACAGAAAACAAATGTAAATGTCGATAAGCTGAGACCCTATGCAATAGAGGAGAGGGTGTCTGAACTGACCTCACCCTGTAGTCAGACTGACAATTGGGAACAGAGGCAATGACCCACATCGGAGCACTGGACTGAACTCCCAAGATCCAGTTGAAGAGTGGAGGGAGTGAGAGTATGAGCAAGGAATTCAAGACCATGAAGGGGTCATCTACTAAGACAGTTTGCTTGAGCTAATGGTAGCTCAGCAACTCCAACTGGACTGGGAGTGAATGAGCACGGGAACAACCAAGCCCCTCTGAAGGGAGTTGACAGCTGGGCAGACTGAGGGGCCACTGATAGGGACACTGGGATGTGTCTCTACTGCATATACCGGCTTCATGGGATCCTATTCTCTTTGGAGGTAAACCTTGCTCAACCTATACGTAATAGGGAAGTCCTTGAACTTTCCACAGGGCGGGGTGCATGGCACTCCCTTAGGGTTGGAGGGGTGGTGGGAGGATCTGTGGAGGGAGAGGGAGGGGACTGGGAAGAGGGGAGGGAGTGAGAATTTGGATTGGTATGTTTTAAGTAATAAAAAAAGGGGGAAAAAGAAAAAGCTGTGGAATTCAAAAGGTTTCTTTTCCACAGTCATCTTGTAGGTGTGATGACTATTTTTCCTGAGGGGTTATCTCTGCAGGCAAATAGTACAGGAATGATTTCAACATGTTTTCCCTTCACTTCTCTGGGAATGTTTGGCTCTGAAATGAACGGCATTACACTTGCAAATGATAGAACGATGGAGAAAAGTTTAATTCCTTTCCTAGTACAGGTAGTGCAGAGAGATAATAGCAACATTTTCCTGTAGGGTTTTTGGTCAGTTTAGAGAAGTTAGTTATATGTCTTCACATAGATTTAAATACATAAGATGTAAAAGAATCCAGGAAAATCATGAATGGGCCAGTGACTGAAACAAGATCCCAACCAACCAATTCTCTCATTCCAAGTCCTGTCTAAGATGCTCTCATTACTTTTATTCTGTGTGGTGGTATTTTCCTTAAAAGAGCATTCTCAGTCTACTAGGTAACTTTGAGCTTAAGAGAAGGCTGTTCTGAATCATAGCCCGTCTGCCCACTTGCTCCCCAACTTTACTTTTAGCTATAAAATACACACACACGATGAGTTCTTTTTAGTTCTTACAACACAGAGCTCTCAAACTCAATTCTATCATGTCATACTTTGGGTGTGTGTCCACATATGTTAATGGGTCAGGGGACCTTCTAAGGGCAAAACAATCTTCATATTAAATACTGTTTGAGATAAGTATTGCGGGATGTCTGCCAAGGAACAGGAAAATTGCATGTTAGGTGGGTACAAGCCTTGTAGGCTAAGGCAGGAAGTTGCAACAATCCAGTGAGTCAATGAGGATAACAAACGATTGCAACACCATATAGAATTTCTAATTTGCAGGTTGCATCTAGACACCAGTACTCAGCCTCCTTTAACCCCTTGTGGTAACCCTTGCATCTCATAAGGAGAGAAAGTCACCTAGACTCTAGGATGAGCACAGGGGTAAAAAACAACGAAAACCTTTCCATGTAGGGCTCTCAAACACAAATGCTCTGTGTTCTCAAAGTTCCGCATTTCCGACAGGAAGGAGTTGCTGATGCAGTTTAAAGAGAATCTCCCAGAGCCTGTGGCATTTAAAAGTCAATGCTAAGTGATGTCATTTTAAAGAAAGATCCAGGGGATGCTGCCAACATTTATATTTCATATGCTTGTAGAATTGCTTCCAGTTCCGTTTCACTTAGATCTCTGTATGGTAAAGATTCCCGGGTTGCTATGGAAAATGTGCACTGAAGCTGACTGCTATGGCAACTAGTCACATATGGTGGAGAGGCATCACATGGCACAGAATTTGCATAACTAATTTGAGCATTTTTGTGAAGAGCACAGTCTGTGCATAGGGGCTGAGCAATCTGAGGCTTTTTTTTTTTTTACTGTGCACACAAATGTATGAAGTACCTTTCTGTTTGTGCTTTCCAAGTTGTTCGCTCCCTTCTGATCGCAGGTGTCACTATAAATGGTATGTGACTGCGAAACTTGTCACGTTGGACAAGTGTATTCCTGAACATTTAATAGTGAGTCTGTCCCATTGTTTTACAGTGATATTGTGTTTATCTAAAGCCTGGAGTCTTAAGCCTCTTTTCCCAACATGAACTTTAATGAGATCTGTATTATCTTCCTACTAGTTAATTCAACTCAGTTGATTATATATTTATTTGAAGTGTGGCTGTATCATGTTAAATCATGCCTGCTGGCTAATGCTGTTTCTGTCTTTGATGCCTGAGGTGCTTTTATCTGTACCTTACAATTCTCACAGTGCCTGATGCACTGAATAGAAGGAAAGGGTTGAGATATCAGTAGGTCATTTCCTTGTCAAGTTATTCAAGCACTTTCTATGTGACCCTTGTACCAGGACAAGTTAGCTTCTCTGGTCCCAGTGACAATACATTGTACTCTGTTCTTACCTCAGCTATAAAAAATCTGCATTGTTCTTAAATTGACAGTTTAAAAAAATGGGCTGTCTTCTGTTAGATTCTGAGTACTTAAAAGGAGGAATTGGTATCTTATTAAATCTGTTTATGGTGTGGCCTGGCCTGATTCCTATCAGAGCGTAAGAACGCAATGTGTATTTCTGAACAAATACATGAAGGCAGTGAGCAAATGATAAATGTGTCAATGATGGATTTACATGCAGCATTTGAAAGGGAAATGTTAATCAAATTCTCCTGCTTTTCCCTTTGTTTCTGTCCCCCACAAAATGACAGGGATGGAGGTTATGTCCCAGTTGTCCCTGTTTGATTATTCTTATCCGACTGTTATTCTCCAGCATCCCTCAGAATCAGGGGGGAAGGGAAAGATCCAATATAATGGCATTCATTTCCCTTCTCGTGATGGTTGCTGGGAATTGAACGCAGGACCTCTGGAAGAACAGCCAGTGCTCTTAACCTCTGAGCCATCTCTCCAGACTCATTTTCCTTCTTAAGATCTGCATTTCCAAAGGTCTGTGTCACCATGGTGAAAAGACCAAGACACCTGAGCACCCCCCCCCCGAGAAAGTCCTTCCTGCACCTGCTCCAGCTCTTCCACAGTGCAAAGCCCTGAGAACAGCAAAGAAGCCATCTCACTGTGCACTTACTCATGGCTATGCATGCTTTCACACCTTCTCACTAGCCCACTGGCGCCTGAATATTCTGCAGAAAGAGAAAGGCTCAGAAAAAGGGGTGGAGGCGGGATGAAGAATACCAAACAAAGAACTTTGTGTTTATATATTTAGGAACACACACACACACACACACACACACACACACACACACACACACACACCAGTTAAAGTAAAATAGGCTATGAAAGCAAGCATGTGTGTGCCTTCGCGTACATGCAGAGGCCAGAGTAGGGTATCATATGTCTTTTCCTGTCATTCTTTGCCTTGTTGCTCTGTGACAGGGTCTCTCACTCAACTGGAAGGTTCAGCTAGACTGATCAAGAGCCAGTATGCTCTCAGGATTTACTTATTTCTGTCCCCAGTGCCAGGGTTCAAGGCAGGAGAAGCCATGTCTGGCTTTGTGCCTGAGTGCTTGACTTTAAGTTTAGGCCCTTATGCTTGAAGAACAAGCACTCATATTCTCTGAGACATCTTTCCAGCCCAGATTATTTTTAATTCATCGTATTGCTCTGGAATATTGTTCAAGTTATAGAGTGTACCAGTAACTTATTTAATTTATTGCTTACTAACATTTCATGGTATCGACATACTCCATCTTCTTTTATTAATGACTTTAAGAATACGTGTTTTTATTAATACATGTTGAAGAGGAGAATCGCTAGACAGCTGAATGCTTTATGCCCTTTTTCTTGAATCCCATCTTGTTTCTTGAAGTAGTTACCCCATTTTGTATTCTTACCACAAATATGTGTGAATCAATGTCTTTATATTCCAAGTAGCATTTTCACCTTATCCATCTTGTGTATATGAATGTACACCTAATAATGGGGTAGAATATACTGAATGTCTTTCATAGACACATTTTTATATCCTCTTCAGTGAATTGTCTCTTCCTATCTTTTACCTATTTCCCAATGTGAGTTGTTGACTTTGGATAGCTCTTGTGTATTCTAGAGGCTAACTCTTTGTTAGATATATACTTTATAAATATTTTGATAGATTCAATTTTATTAGTATTTATTTTAATGGATTACACATGAACTAATTTATATAATTTTCAAATATTGAGATTCAATAAGTTTCTTCTGGGAGAGGGAACATGCTCATAAATAGTGAATTGCTCTAGAATCATATATGGTAGCTTGTAAGTTTTCTTTGAATTACTTTAGCATAGTACCTTGTCAGAATTCAGCTAGATGTTTCCTTTCTGTTCCATTGATCTGTGTATCTATCCTGCCTTGAAGCTCACCTGCTTTTAATTATTATAGCTGTAGTCTAGAAATAAAGTAGACTAATTTCTCTTACCTTTTAAGCTATTACTTGAATTATTCTATTATTTTGTCTTTCCATATAAACTTCATAAAATATTATCTCTGCTTACAAGTGCGCTTTTGGAATTTGATGGGAATTATACTGAACTTGTGCATCCATTACTTTTCTGGTGTTCTGATAAAAGACCCAAAAGCAACTTATGGGAGAAAGGGTTGATTTTGGCTTACATTTCCAGTAACATGAGAGCCTGTCCTGGTGGGGAAGGCATGTCAGTAGACAGGCATGTTAGTGGGAGCAGGAAGCTGGCTATTATATGGTCATCCACACAGAGGAAAGAGGGGGTGGGAGGAGAGAGAAATAGGAAACACGATAAGGCTATAAACTACTCCCTAGAAAGGCTGTAAGCCCTAAAGGTTCCATAACCTCCCCAAACAATACAACTGATCGGGAACCAAGTATTCAGATACATGAGCCTCTGAGGAACATTTCCCACTCACTCCACCACAACTTGTACATAAATGTGAGCAAAATAGGTATTTTATGGTATTGAGTCTTTGAATTCATAGTCATGGTTTATCTGTTTAAAACTTCCTTGAGGTCTTTGATCAGTACTTTGTAGTTTGGGACATATACTATTTATACTCAAGTAAATCATATTTTTGAGAAACTGCACATTGTACTGCATTTTTGTTTACATGTTTTCAGCTAGCATATAAAAACAAGTTATTCAGTTGTGTGCGTATATTGTGCATGTGTGTATGTGTGTGGTGTGTATGTGTGGTTGTGTGTCTGTGTGATTTTGTGTGTGTGTTTGTGGTAATATGTTAAAGGTGACAACTTACATGGTAAAGTAGTCAGGTCTTTCTAGGATACCCTTGCTTCTACCTTTGCTTACAGAGGGAAAGAAGGCTTGTGTTAGTACTCTTTTGTGGGTATCTAATAACATTTCTGAGTTATGAATTTATTTAACTACAAATCTGGACTACTGGAAAGACAAAGCAGTCTAAAAGAACTTATTTATATTTCTCCCCACTTACTAGGGTCTATTTGTGTTTGTTTTATATATACTATCCAGCAGCTTTAGTTATTAGGAGATGTTGAGACAGTCATCTGTATGTCATTTTCCTGGAAGGGGAAGTGTGTTGTCATCTTGTTTAGCTCTTAGCATTTAGCACTTGGCATCCTGTTCTGAGATCTGGGACATCAATGCCACTACTATTTGAAAGATATCATTCCCAGCTACAAAATCTGGTGGGCAATGCCACAGTAAACATAAAGTTGGCAATAGCCATGGGCTGAACACAAAGATTTCCAGTTTTATCCTAAGAACAGGCATGTATGACAAAGACTCAGATTTGAAAATAATGGTATCTACCATCACCATAATATTTACCATGAATGTGCTACCTTATTAATAGAAACAAAAATATTGAAAACAACAATAGCCGCCGGTACTATCTTTGAGTACTTGTTCATCTGATTCTTCTATCAACCACTTTTGTGCACATATTTTTCTTTGTGTGTGCATGTAACTGTTGGATATGTACCATCATACTGTAATCAGAAAACTAGACGTAAACTAGAAGATAGTTTAGATCACTGAGTTCATGAGAAGACCAACAATATATTAGAAAATTTTCTTTCTTTTATTTTGAGATTATACTATGATATCAATTCTCCCTTCCCTTTTTCCCTGTAACTCTTCCCATATGCCCTCCCCTTGCTATCATTCAAATTCATGATCTCTTTTTCATTAATTGTTGTTACATGCATATATATGTTTATTCATGTATCCCTAAATATGTCCTGCCGCGTCAGTATGGTGTCACTTGTCTGTATGTTTTCAGGGCTGACTGTTTGGTATTGGATAACCGATTGGTGGGCTTCTTCCTGGGGAAGACTGTTTTGCCCACTCTCAGAGTTCATTAGTTAACCCATAAAACCTTAGGAAGAAACAATTGCCATTAGGACAGTGGAGGTTGCAGATGTGGAGCAATAAACCTGATCTGGGTGCTATAGACACACTCATTTAATCCCAGCACTCAGGAGGCAGAAGCAGGTGGACCTTATGAGTTTGAAACCAGCTTGGTTGACATAGCAAGTTCCAGGACAGCCAGGGCTACACAGAGACACCCTGTCTTAGAGAGAGAGAGAGAGAGAGAGAGAGAGAGAGAGAGAGAGAGAGAGAGACTCTGACCTGAATGGTGGGATTTATTTTACCAAATGATAGGCGCAGACTTGTCCATGCAAACAGCATTCCAATACACTGTGAAGTCAAAATGATTGCTAACCATTTGAAACATCATGGCTACAGGCGCATATACATGTTCTCAAAATGTTTAATCTTTTTTTCTATTTTGAGCCACTGTTCCATTTTGTGTGTGACACAGGATAGTAGCAAAGTACAAGTCATAAAGTGTTTATTGATCCTGTAGATTCTGAGTAGAATTATGATATATCAGAATATATAACTGTTCATATGGCCCTTATATCAAAATGCACATAGGCATGTTATTTGCACCACTCAGAAATTTATTTTTCCTAATACCTTAATTTTATGTTCTAAAAGGAGACTATCGTTCATTTCCTGGCTGCCCAGACCTGAATATTCACACAAAACTTTACTAATTACAATACTGTTTGGCCAATAGCTTAGCGTATTCCTAGATAGCTCTTCATAAATTAACCCATTTCTATTCATCTGTGTATCACCACTAGACTGTGGCCCTCCTGTAAGGTTCTGGCGTCCTTCTTCTTCAGCAACTACATGGCGTCTCCTGACTCCACCTTCTTTCTCTCTATATCTCTATTTGGATTTCCTGCCTGGCTTTACTCTGCTAAACCATTGGCCAAAAAGCTTTATTCATCAACTGGTTAAAGCAACACTAACACAGAGAATGACATCCCACATCATTATGGTCTCTCATAACAGTTCCCTTCTTTAAAAAATGCATGAAATAGCTTGGTGAAAAGTAAACTTATGAATGATTTTGGATTTTCCTAGAGAATACAGAATCACTTCATTGAGATCAGTGACTATTATGCTGATGAGAATTACCATCTATTCATTGATTGACTACCAAAAGAATGGTGCTGAATTGTGCATTTTGTTTCATGTTTACAATTTTCTTGGACAAGTTTCATTCATATCTCCACTCACAAGTGCGGAAAAATCCACTGAGAAAACAAGTTGCTTTTCTGTGCTTCTTCCTAACAGAAAAATCCTGTGCTTCTCACCACTCTTCTTGGTGGTCAGGAGGCTGACCGTTATCGGCTGTGCCACTAACACCTTCTTTACTGGCATATTTCTAGCCGGCTGTGTGCGTTCAGCCAAAGGGTATCCTTTATAAGAGATCAGAAAGTAAAGGAAGAAAAGGTCCAGAACATCCATCCCTATCCCAGCACTGGCAGTCAGTGGTCACTCTATAACCCTAGCAGCTGCAAGCTGACACCCTTCCCAAGTCTCCAGCTCATCAGATCCTTGTCTCTGCTTATTCTCTTTCCCTGGTCCATACGTGCCATAAACGGTCCTTGCTCTGCTTCTGCATTCTCAGTTACCTTGTTATCCCCATCCTTTATAAGAATGCCACCCCTCATTCCATAAAACTATCTTTAGCGTCCCATTTCAATTTCCCTTTTTTCCCTTTGTGCATGCTAAAGACGCCAAGAGATAATGTGGCTAAATTGCAAGGTTAGTACGTGGTATGCTTGACTTTCTGGGGATTCTACCTCTGCTCTGTTGGATACTGAAGTGTATGTCTTTTCTGCTAACATTAAGCTGTGCTCAATACTGAATGGTACCCAAGTTATGGGAAGAGTTAATTATTTACCAAGAGCAGCTAACATAGACTCAGAAAATAAGTTTTCAACAGAAAGGACTTTAGAAATATAGTCTCAGCAGGTGTAACACCCCTATACTGTAGACACGAGGAGCTATATGAAGAGGTTCACCATTAGAGAGCCATGAGTCTCAATGTAGTGGTTTTTGTCTAACTAAATCATACTGGATCTGTGAACACTATAATTTCTTTTAAAGGGTTAGCTATTTAAGACTGTGAGTGTTTGATCATTATGTCTCAGGATGATCATGATAGCTCTTTTCACTGTAGGCATTCATAAAAGATAATTGACCTTGGCTCCCATGGTTCGCTTTCAGCTCGGGGACACAGCTCCCATCATGGTCAATTATCACACAGTAATTCCAACAACAAAAGTGACTTTTGCTTAATTAAGCAATTCTCTAATCACCTTCCCGGCCTGGAGGATGTAGCATGATACGTATTAACATGACCGTTCCATGTGGACAGCTCAAACACAATGTGATTTTCTAAGTATTTTCTAAGATGGAACAATTTGCCAAGAGGACACCATATAGATTTGATCCTGGAGAAACTTTGAGAATTGAAACCTACTCCTACTCTTGAACTTCTAGCTCAGTGCAGGAAGGATAGACTGCTCTGTGAAGGTAGAGTCTATCTCTCTCAGTCACACCCCAGTCTTGGTCAATAGAGATGCTCAGAGTTCTTCCAAGTTAATATTAACATCACTGCACCCCCATGTGGCAGCAAAAGAATTATCCCCGGAAAGTCATAAATGTTCACAGAGACCTTTCTGTTATTTATAAGATTGCTAGTCTCTTCAGAGATGCCACTTTCAGCTCTTACTGGCATTAGGAAAGTTTTATTGGCTCATAAAAAGAACTTATTTTAAAAAAACCCATCTATAAAACTGTATAAATCTGTTTTACTCTCCTTTATCCAGGCTGAGTATAGTTATATCAACAAAAAAAGAATGAACCTAAAATATATAAAAGTTTTTTTATAATATGCTTATTAGACTACAAATCCTATTTAATGGAAGGTGAGAGGAACCATATTGGACTCCCAGACAGAGACATAGTTTCTAGATCTTGGCCTTCCCTTTGCCAGTCATGTGGCCTTGAGCATCATACATAGCCTTAGTATTCTAATCTGAACAGTTAGAGTAGCTTTCTGTCATAATTTGCTATTTTAAAAAGAATTGAGAATATAACAAACTTTTGTTAAGCTATACATTAAATTCTCTTCGTTAAAGTAAACAATTTCTAGCTATAGCCCTAAATTGTACAACCAGCTAATTGAAAGTTTCAGAACAACTAAATAGTGCATCTTGAAACACTATCTTTACACTTATTTTACTTGTATACTGTACATTTAAAAAACATGCACATCTACAAATCTATATTTGCAATAAATACATATAAACAGTAAGAAGTACATTGTGAAGCCAGTCATGTTTCTGATCTAAAATGTATGTCACTGGTTCATAGGTGGCTGTACTTTGTTTCTTATTATCTTGTGTTGGAGAAGGCCACTTGTTGGTTCCTGGCCACGCAGCTAGCTTAGGCCCAAAATAATCACACAGAAACTGTATTAATTAAATCACTGATTGGTTCATTAGCTCTAGCTTCTTATTGGCTAACTCTTATATTAATTTAACCCATTTCTATTAATCTGTATATTGCCACGTGGCTGTGGCTTACCAGCTAAAGTTTCCAGGTCTATCTCCAGCAGCTCCATGGCTTCTCTCTGACTCTGCCCTTCTCTCTCCCAGCATTCAGCCTAGTTTTCCCTGTCTACCTAAGTTCTGCCCTGCTCTAGGTCCAAGGCAGTTTCTTTATTCATTAATGGTAATCACAGCACACAGAGGGAAATCCCTCATCACTCTTATTCAGTTTTGTACATATGGTTCTGTAAAATTTCAGATTCCACTCAACATAGTACAGATTCTGTTTCTTTGGCAGCAGAAATATATTTTCCTCATCATACTGAATGCTGTAGTATTTATCTTACAAAGGTACTCAGAGGTTCAGGGAAGACAGTGAAAGAGCTTTGAATAAAATGTGCACACATAATAATAATACCCAATGTGCATCTAGTGTCTGATTCTTTGATGTTATTTGTTTTCATTTCTGTTTTTAAATAGAAAATAAAACTAGAGAGACCAAGTTGGAAAGCACAAAGGTAGGAAGAGGATAGACTGGGAAGAAGAAAAAAAAAAGGTCACTTGCACGTTTCCTGGGAGCCTTTGGTTTTTCACACTTTTCAGTGCAGTTTGACAGGTGTAATTGAGAAGGAAAAAAAATTCAAAAAGGAAGCATCTCAGAGGTGCTTTTCCTCTGGATTTGAGAAACTTACAGGGGATTACAAATAAAGCTGTGTTCAAAAGCACAGGTTAGCCCTTTCCTCGACCCTCCTTCACACAGTCTTTGAAGACCCATAAAGTGGGGTGACAGGAGGGTTTTGAGTGTTGACTCTACCCCACTTGAGAAACTAGCCTGGAGAACTGAGTGCAAAGTGTTCTGCTTAGATGATTTCCTTTATGTCCCTTTCAGTTCCATTCCCTGGGTTGTCTTTTTGGGGAAGATATTCACAAGCTGTAGGGCTGAGTTCATTCTGCATATAGGTAATTATTTGGCAGAACCATTTCAATTCTGGCCTCAGAGAAGGTACGGCAGTGCCTCAAATCTCCTCGAGTTTCTGTGGCTATGTCGGAGAAGGAACACAATGGCAAGATATTCAGGCTCAACGTATTTTGTTGCAAAATATGCCTATTTCTGTGATCCTGTTGGATGATTGCACTTTAATTTTTTGAGTAAATAATATGTTAGCAGACATAGACAATCAAATAATCGTATAACAAATATCCCTTTACTATATTATTCCTTGGAGAATGCATCTATAAATGCAAACTCACAATGTTATACAGAACTATGGTGGGAAATATTTGATGTGTATTATAAAATACATACAATGTAAGCCAAGAGATCTACCAAAAATGATTGTAAGAAAATGCTATTTAAAGTTTGATCCCTACAGAAAGTAACACAGAACGATACCCATAGATATTTTACCTGGGTGGTCTTATTAGGTCTAATGAGGAAAAAAAATGCTTCAAAAAGTAGTAGGTACCTAATATATACATGCAAAGTGATGTATCCAGTAAATCATTTTGACCACCTCTGAGTGGCTGCAAGTGCGCTGATTGCTGCCCACAACTTGTATAGGAGGCTTCTCTTCTCTGAATCACCAATTCACATACTGGGAACAAGAATACAAAAAAAAGATAGATCCCCATTATTTCCAGCCCTTTCTTGTTTTCCCTCTGCCCCGGCAGTTGGCTGAAATCTAGATGTCAGTTAACTGCACTCTGTAAACCACACTTGGTTCCTTTTTTCTTTATAGCCCCACAACATTTTGAATGAACCACAAAGAATTTAAAGAGTATTCTGGGATGTATCCATCAACATTAGAAACATCCAAGTATTCATAAATGTCCTGCAGGAGCTGAGCTAAGAAATTTGGGGCAAACCATAAATGAAGCATATTCATGTTATTGAAGCAGCTTGGAGTATTTTAGATGAAATGCATGCAAGGGTGTGTAATTACCATACTTAGTAAGATGACAGATTTGTGTATTGGGTAAAGAGGTCAGAGAGAGAAAATTTCATCCTTATAATAGGAATGGAATAGAGGGAGGGATTTAGAAGAGACTGTGTGTGAACGATGTGAGTTCAGAAAGGAGGATCATTTAGAAAAGAGCAGTCTCTGCCCAAAGAGAGAGAGAGGGAGTGAGGGAACAGATTTGGTTCCCTAGGACACTTACTAAATGAGACTTTCAAACCACAGGCGTGGGAAGCGCCCTGCTGAGGGAGTGAGTATGGGAAGAACCAGCCTGACTGCTGCAGAAACTAATGCAAAGCAGAGGAGGTCACTTGAGAACTCACCAGAGAGGGTCCTGAGATGCGATCTGGAAAAGATGCAGGGCTTAGCCCACCCGAGATGGAGTGTGAGCAAAGGTGTGTGTGTCCCAGTAGGGCTAGAGGCAAGAAATCATCATTTACCTACAGCATGTCTTGACTTTCCTTGGTGAACTTCACAGTGCTTGGAAACCCTAATCATATTGGTTTGACTTCCTGGTTAAGAGACCGAGATTTTAAAAACACATCTTCCCACCAAGGGAAGCTTCAAATATGAGAGCTGCATGGAAATTTACTTTAGAAACTTTCCCTGGGCCCCTGGGACATAATTAAAAAGAAGTCTTGGATAAAGAGGAGAGCTTTGCCTGTCTTCCAGAAAATGGGGTGTGATGTTCCAGAGAGATTTATAATGTAGTTCGTTCTGTAGCTGTAACTGTTCTTTTGAGGATTGTCTGCCGCTTGGCCTTATAGTTACTTACGTGCCAATACTGAGAGGCGGCAAGACAGATCAGGAGGTGTGCCTCAGAGAATTTTCTTGCTTACTGGGGCTTCATTTATCTCCTTCTTGAGGAGAGCTCAGCCATGGAATTGGTACTTCAGGAAGCTAGTGTTTGCCTGACCTGACGCAGGAAGGTACAGCATGATGAGAATTCAGTGCCAGGAGCTTGTGCCAAGTGCTACAATACTCTGTCATCCTGGGGATGCAGTGATCATTCCTGGTTGTACTTAGTGATGTTGGGATGTCCCAGCTTGGAATTAAGATGCGGTTAATGTTTACTTTCTCCTCCTATGTATAATAAAGGTGATTGGTGAGTGCCCTATGTGCTAACGGGTAGATGGTGTTTCGATGTTTTCTATATGGGCAGAATAAACCCTTTTCTCATTGTGAGTGTTCAGCCAGAGGCTGATTTTTTACAACTTCCACGTTTCAGATGTAGAGCTCAGGGTTTAGTGGTGTTACAGGTTGTACTGTTGGTCCTGTTGGTTATTGGTAGAGCTGGGGTGAAAAACTTCCAGGTTCTTTTAAGGCTGATAGAGTTAAGCAAACTTTGAACTTAAGAATGAGTCATCATTATGATGTAACTCATTTTTAAAAGAGTGTTTTGTACTTATCTTCACCCAAGAAAGTTAGAAACAGGGGTGGCCTAGAAGCTACATATATCCCATCCCGAGTGCCTTCTATGTGTTTATTATATCTCTTTAACAATTGAAATAGAATCACATCAGTTTCCCTTCTCCCTTTCCTGTCTAGACCCTCCCAGCTAGCCTACCTTGAACCCCTCCCATGTCCCCACCCTCTCAAGTCAATAGCTTCTTTATTGTTATCACACACACACATTTTAATATATGTATATATATAATCATACTTATGCACACACATAATACAACCTGCTGTGTCTTATTTTTGTGTGGTTTAAAGGCTGACCATTCTACATTGGGCAATCAATAAGGGGCTTAACCCTAAAGAGGACTAATTCCCCTTCTCCCAGCAGTCACTAGTTGCCTGTAGCTCTTTGTCTAGGGATAGGACTATGCAAATCTTTTGCCCCTTCCACACTAATATGTCTGTTTTTATTGTCATCTTTAAATTTGCTTGTGGAGCCATTTCTAGGGACTAGTGTCTCACTGCAGACTCCCTGGCATTTTGGTTCTCAGAGCCTCTCTGTCCCCTATTCTATGATGTTTCTAGAGCTATAAACATGGCACTGTGATATCGATATATCTGTCTGTTTGATGCTTCCCAAAATTTGTTGGTGTCTGCGTTTTTGTGTGCTTGTGGTTTCTGTGGTTGTCTCCATTTGCTGTGAAGAGAAAAAGAGAAGATGCTTTGATGAGGGGTGTGGATACACTTATCTATGGGCATGAGGAGAAGATTTTGAGTGCAGTAAGAAATTACGCTTGCCTACCAAAATGGCAGTGGGAGATTCTTTTCTAGGTGTTATGACCTCACTAGCCCTAGGAATCTGGTTAGGGCTCCAGTGCTAGGCATGATGTTCCTCTTCTTTAGTGGACCTTAAGACCAATCAGACAACTGATTGTCAGACTGATATGTGAGTGGGTGTTGTTTACTGTCTATTTGTATGCAACATGGAATACAAAAACAGGAAATACCAGAAACCAGGAAAGTATACAGGGATCATACGTCCAATGAATAGCAGGGTACAGGTGATAGGAAATGGGGAGTGGAATAATGGGGGAGGGGGCTCCAGCTGGAGAGGAAGGAGGGAGGTCAATACAGAAGAAGTAGGAACTAGAAACAAATAACACCAAGGTTGGTTGATAAAAACCTCAAGAATCATATTATTTTATATTTACCACAAATTATAAATTATATGAAATAACAAAGAAGTGTATTTGTATACATACACTCATATATCTGCATAGCTACATATATAAATGAATACACACATCTTAAAGGAAGTTAATCCACTTGGAGTGACAGGGCTCTAAATAAGAAAAAAAAAAACCTCAATAGCAGTCAGGAGGAACCTCCCTTCAGATTTTGGGTAGGTCAGTCTTAATGAATAATCCAAAAGCAATACGGATTATTACAGCAGTCCTTTGTGGTCTCTAGGTGTTGAGAGTAGGCCCCTATTGCTGAAGGTACTGTGTTCTTAAGACAAAAGACAGGATGATTCGACCTGGGTCTGACCTCAAAGTCTGTTTCCTCTGCTCTACCTTCCAGGGTTTCACAAAACGCTATTAAAACTTCCAAGGGAGGGGAACAACTAAACAGTTGATTCTTGGAATCCACAGGATAGGAGGAAGGGACTGGTTCCCATGAGTTGTTCTGCGCGTGCAATGGTGCATGTGTGCCCACAAACACGTACGCACACATACAAAGACATGCATAAATTCAATAAATATTTTAAGAAATTTGGAAAAGAGCAGTCATACACAACTGCAAAGCATGTGAAACGTGACAATCACCAGAGTATCGAGATATTCATAAAGGCCCAGTCAGTGACTCCCAAATGTCCTGTATTGTTTTGTTTTGTGTTTAGTTTTGGGGACTGAGGTTGGACCTAGGGCCTCATACACGAAAAACAAGCACAGTACCACTGTGATACACGCCCCTCATGTGTAGATTCTAAATAGAATTGTCTGATAAAAAGAGATGGGGCTTTTTTGGGAAAAAAATGGAAACTGGTGACTTCTCTTAGGTTTAGCATAAGAAGAATATAAGACAAATCTAGAATATTCTGTTGTGTCAGAAATAAAATCCATTAATGTCATAGTAAAAGATCTCAAAAGACCATTTGCCACCACTAGCCAAAATAAGCTAATATCTGTGCCAAAGAAAATAATAATTAGAATGGATTGAAATATACCACATTAAAATATATGTTTATGTCTATCACTTTAATGATAATATTTAAGATTTCCCCTTATTTCCAGCCTTGGAGAGTGCTGAAGATCCTTCTTATTAATTTGGAGGCTGACATACAGAGGGAAGGAATCAAATAACTATCTTGTTTGATATAGATTGAAACTCAAATAATAAAATAGTGAAAAGAAATTTATCTTTATGGCCATCAGCCATCTACTTAACCAACTGGGAAGAGTGGTAAAATATCATTATCATAAATGAATAAATCTGGAGAATATGATCAGCAAAGGAAACCTTATTAGAAGAAGGAGGATCACCTACCGAGTAATTTCTAGTGTAGGTATACCCTGCAGTTCATGAAGGGGTCTTTCCTGTAGGATGCCTGTCTCCAGGAAAAAAAAATGATTTTATGGGGAGCTCCAGGGAAAATATTACTGTTAACACTATTAACAAGGAAAATCCGCGCTAAGAGTAACTATGAGACAAATAATCCCCTTTATTTATTTATTTTAAAATCCTCTTCTTTCTCTGTTTGTCTGTATCTGCATCTAGATATCTCTGTCTGTGTCTCTGTGTCACCTTTTCCCTCTTCCCTTCCCTGTTGCGTGTGTGTGTGTGTGTGTGTGTGAATGTTATGTGTGAAGTTCTGAACAAGTATGTGGAGTCGGATTTCCTTTCTCCACTTGTATGTGTGTTTTCAGCTTCAGGTTTGAAGTGCAAGTATTTTACGTGGTGAGCCAGCGCACCAGACCGTCTCTTTAAATTTTTAATGAGCAAATTAGAAGGTGTAGAGAGACCTTGAGGAACCAAGAGAGAAGTGGGCAACACTAGCACTTTCTAGGGCAGCTTCAGGCACAGACAAACGCCAAGGCCTTCCAAGTCCACAGTCATTGTTATTTTATCCCCTGTGCTCTATAATGTTTAAGATGTGTTTCTGCCAAAAGTCACTACAAAGCAGGAGAATTAGGAGGCTGTGACTGAAGACACCCTGTGTTCCCTGTCCCCCAGCGATAGATCATACCTAAGCAGATTGCCTGCACTGGGAGCTTAATGCATGCTTATGGAATTAAATCATAACTCCAGAGGGACAACCTGCAGATAAAGATAGCTTGAACTTGTATGGAGGTGAACTTTTGAAATAGGAATCAAAGCCTTTAATTTTAGGTCAGTTTCAGTAGGACTGGTAAGTCTTAGGCTGAATGCAAATGGGAGTTGAGGTAGCAGGAAAAAAAAATCACCACAATTAAAAATCCTTGAGATTGTTTTTTATTTATTATTCTCTTATGTATTGCATCCTGTCCACAGTTTCCCCTCCCTCCTCTCTTCCCAGCCCCTCTCCCCCCAACTCCCCTATATCCACTAGTCCTTGGTTTTCCTTCTGAAAAGGACAGAGATAGCTCCCAAACATATCAACCAAACAAGGCCTAACAAGATTCAGTAAGATACAGTACTTAATACAATAATACAATACATAATACAATATATATATATATATATATATATATATATATATACACACACACAATATATATATAAGGCTGGATGAGGCAGCCTCATCCATTAGGAGAAGGGATCCCAAGCACAGGAAAAGGAGTCAGAGAGACTCTCAATCCCATTGTTGGGAGTTCCACAAGAATTCCAAGCTCAACAACATAAGGTTATGCAGAGGACCTAGCTCAGACCCATACAGGGTCTATGTCTGTTGTTTCAGTTTCTGTGAGCCCCTCTGAGCTCTGGTTAGCTGATTCTGTGGGTTTTCTGATGATGTCCTTGACCACTGTGGCTCCTAAAATTGAGATTATTTTTTGATAAAGTTGAGCGCATTTTTGAATCCCCAAATGGCACTCAAGAAGCGTAAGAATTTAAATAATACAATTGCCTCTTTCCCGTCTCACTCTCCTCACTAGACCAAAGAGTTGAAGGGAAGGGGCAGATCTGCACGGTGGTGCCAGCATGATAAGGTGCCGCATATGTCTGTAACTCTTGAGGGTACACTGATACCCATGGAGATAGTCTCTGTGTTGATGCAGGGTGGCACTGTGGTACCAACAGGTGAGATTGTAACAGAGGATGATATCCCAGCATCTTCTTTTGGCTTAGCTAAACCATGAAGATATGCTGGTTTCTCTGTCTCCATTTAAAAAATAATTTTAGTCATTCTTTGACAATATCATCCAGCATATTTTGATCATATTCACAACCATTCTCACAACTCCTCTAAGATCTATACCCTTTCCTGCCTACCCAAATTAGTGACTTCTTTTTTAAACTCACTGAGTCCAATTTGTGTGACCTGTATAATCCTAGGTACATGGCCATCAATTGTAACATACCCTACCAATGATCACAACTTTACAGAATACTGACTCTCCCAGTGGTTATAAACTGTCACTAGTTCATTAGTTAGGGTAGATGTCATGTCTACCTCCCTGCTCCATGCTGAGATTTTGTCTGGCTTGATGCTGACAAAGTCCTGTGCCAGCCATCCCAACCACAGTTGAGTTCATACCTACAAATACTGCATTGAGAAAATACTGTTTCATGGTCGTAATCTACTGCCTCTGGCTCCTGCACTCTTCCTGCCCCCTCTTTCATGATGGTCCTTGAGTCCAGGGAGGAAGAGATATAATAAAGACAGCCCATTTAGGGCTGAGCATTCCACAGACTCTATTCTCTGCATCTTGAGCACTTGTGGATTTCTGTGTTAGTTGTTGTCTACCGTGAAAAGAAACATCCCTGTTGAGGGTTGGGAGATAGATGAATTAGTCTATGGATGTGACAGTGAGTCATTAGGAGTTAGTTTAATACCATGTCTATTTAGCAGAACCATGGCAGTAGGACAACATTAGGACGAATGAGTCATCTTGCCACAGGTTCTTGGATCCAGGAATAGTGCGAGCTATGAGTTCTATCTCGTAGAGCAAGTCTTAAATACAATCGCAAGAAGTGGGTATCCCTTGACATTCATGCCACGATGGCACCACTGAGCAGGCCTTGCCAGGCCAGCAATTATGTTTGTGTGGCTTTCAGGGGTCACAGCTGGATGACACTGACTGCTTCTCTCCTTGGTTGCATGTATACTGTCTTCCAGCAGGGTGAAATTTAGCCAGTGGAGATGAGGTTTCCTGGTTCACACCAGCTTGGTTTCTCCATGTTCTATGACACACATACAGAGGAGTGCAGTGTCATCAGTGATAGTTCTTACCATGAAGTTCTGGAAGGTAACCAAGAGTATTGACAGCAGTCTACACTGTGTATGGGGGTGGCAGTCTATGGGACCCACTGGCCTGTATGTATTAAGAAGTAAACTGTTCCATGCGCTGGGCTATCTATTGCTGGTGACAGGGACATTGTCATCCCCTTATATCTCTATTTAAATATTTTTATATGTTTATATTTCAGGAAAGTCAACAGTAAGTAGGTTTCCATATACATTTTCAAAAGAAGTCTTTAGAGTTATTGTTCTTTGAAATGTGTCTCCTGTTTGCTGGCTTTGTCAACCACCCAGCTGCTGTCTTAGGCCTCTTTTTCTTGGGCTCACCACTCTCTAAGCATCATAGAAGCCACATATGCAGGTGTAGAGGCCGTTACCCCTTGAAAATTAATTGCCCACCACTAATGGCCAGGAAATATTTAGTTTCATTTCATGGCACATAGCTGCAAAGATGGGCTCTTAGACAACGTCTCAAGTCTACAGGAAGTCTGGGTCCTGAATTCTCATGTCTGATACAGCATCACATTTGTCTCAGTCACCACTTCAGTGATATACGGCTATAAATTTCTTTAGGCTATGCCAGTAATTGGTAAGTAAGATGTTTATGTTGAGAATACCTCTTGGCAATAATAATAATTATTATTATTATTTATATTTTCTTTGTATACAATTATTTTTTAGGCCTTCTGACTTTTAGTATGTCTAACCTAAAGCTTGGGACAAAATAGCAACTTAGTAAATATTGTATTTGTTAATGAAATCAAATTGGAGAGGAGTCTTTATATGGCACCAAAAGAGCAAGGAAAAACAAACAAGCCCTAACCAATGTCTTTTTTGGCTCTAGCTATTGCAGAAAATACATAGGCTTAATATTACAAAACTTGCAAACATCTATATTTTTTATAGAATTCTTTCTATATTTTACATATAGAATATTTGCAAAGAAACTAGATTGTTTCTAAATATGCTTGCAACAAGGTATTTGCTGACAAGATGTCTCTGATTTACATTCAAAAGACACTGGGATTTTGTATTTTTATATATTGTACCAGATCCGTATTTAGTAACTTCAAATTTACACTGAAATTACTTTAAAAAGCTCACACATTAGGATACAATGGACTCCAACTTGGCAGTCAATGAAGTGCCCCCCCATCCTCTGCATTGCTTCTCTTCTAATCTCAGAAGAAAGCACTTCACAGTTTGCAGACTAACTCTATCCTTTTGTTAGACAACTACTTCCTTCGCCTTAGCTATCTGGCAGTTCCAAATAATTGTGCAGCTGCCACCTAGTGGGCATGATCTGTAATGGCAGTAAGGAAGCAGCTCAGAGCTCACTGAGATGGAAACAGTTATGTTACTCCTAGAGGGAGGAATTTACTAAACACATTAATATGTTTCACGATGGTGAAGCCATTTAACATAAAATTCTAGTCAGAGCTGTAGAGAAATGTCTCAAACTTTTAATTCCTTTGTATTAAAATGTAAAAAATATCAAAACCACCATGAGGTGCAACTACGGACTTTTAGAATGACTCAAGCAAGGAAGAATGCAAAAAGTGTCAGCATAAAACGCTGATGAAGACAATGAAGATTATTTACACACGTCACTGTGGGGATGCAGAACAGCTCAACGACTCTGGAAGACCGACAGCGGCTTCTTATAAAGGTAGACATAGACATACTAACCACTCTGGAAGTCAGACCCGGCTTCTTATAAAGGTAGACATAGACATAGACATACTAGAAACCCACAGTTACATCTCTACACACTTATTCCAAGAGAACTGAAAAAAGTATTTATGTAACATCTGCACACAAATGTCTATAGAAGCTTTGTTTGTAATAAGCAATAGCTGGAAGGACACCAAATGTCCACCAAGTAATTAATGGATAAATGATGATCCATTGAGATACCTTAATCCAACCTAAACAAATGAATTATTGATGTGCATAACAACACAGATGACTCTCAAGTGAGTTTCTGGAAGAAATCAGACTAAATAGGATATAATTCCACTCGTAGAACATTCTGTAAACAAGAAACCCCCAAAACAGCAATCAGCTCAGTGAGTATCAGTGATGGGGGTATCAGACAAGGGGACAAATCACAGATAGGAGTGACCTTCTGGTATAAAGGACTTGTTCTCTAATTTCTTTATTGATGGCTCCCATGATGATATGGTTTAAAAGTCTGTCAAAAGCCATGTGATTTGATACGTTGGAAAATATGGCAATAAATAAAGGGAATATTAAAATATTTTACAACAGGAGACTAAATAGCTTTAAATTTTTTATTACAATCACTGAAGAGCAGGAGAAGGGCAGTCAGGTATCACAGTTGTGTGAGACATCATCACAGTTGTGTGAGACAAATGGAAAGAGGGTCAGAAAAATGCAATGTAAGACCTTCCACATGCACCCATAGGAAATCTGGGGAAAATTGTCTTCAAAACTTTCACTGCCTAATGCTTTTCCCTCAGGTTTACAGGTTTATTCTGGTTTCTGACTCTGAGCTCCTCTTTATTGCTTATGTAGCAGTAACCTATTGGCCACTTTGTTAGATGACACACATATCCCAGTGAATAGAATTTAATTACGTTTTTTGATATTTCAAAATGTTCCTATAACTGCATAGCCTTGTGAGGAGGTTAAGTTGTTATTTCTATTTTAAAAGTCCTCTATGATTATAGAAGTTGTACCATTTTAAACATGTATTTTATACTGGGGTGACATTATACCATAACTAATCATGTACATTGATGAAAACTGAACTTTACTGTTACCTTGATATTTAATAGATTGTGTAGAATCAAATGTTTCATGATGCATTGTCAGTTCTTTTAAGTAACCTAAAAATAAAAGCAAATACAGCAAGCAAGTTGTAAGCTATAGAATAATGTGATAGCCCAGACCATAGAGCCATAGAGGTCAGAAATGGGCCATCGTGACATTTTTGGTTTTGAGGAGGATGGTCATATGTATGTATGTGTGTGTGTGTGTGTGTATACATATGTACACCGAAAATGACTGAAGAATTTACACCTTTAATTTATAGATTGCAAAATTGATTAATACCAAGGATAACTTTTGTTGAGAAGTTGCAGGATTTAATACTCCAAACTCTTTCCAATATTTTATCACAGCATTATCTAAGCATCCATTTAGTAATTGAGATGCAGGAATGCCCTGGATTGAATTACTCCTGACAATATATGTAGTAGTTTGCTTTTCCTAGAATAACCAGTGATACTTAACTTTTTCAAACATCTGAATCTGGAATTTTATATGCATGGTGTCTAATAAGTTCTGTTCCTCCCTTCAAGTTTCTTAAAGACATCAATAATCCTATTATATAGTTTAATTGAAAAAAAATGGAAGTGGTTCTAGACAAGACAAGAGCTTCATCAATTTGGAGTCTAGTTTTCAAATGGGAAGTGAGGACTTTTACTGTTTTCACTAAGAGATCTTTGAAGTTCCCCAAGTTTAAAACATGTACAATGTGGCAATCACTTTTTTTTTCAGTTTCATTTCACACAACAATCTATGATATTCTGTGTAACTCCACTGTATAGATGAGAAAAGTTAGAGGTTTGACTATATGCGATACCATCCATGATCTAGGACATAGAACTAGTAAATCACATGCTAACTCTTATTTCTGGGTCTTCCCTGACTCCAATAGTATTTTCTGCATCTAATTTGAATTTTTTATGATAATAATTTTGCTTTCCATTTAATAGTAGACTTTTTATAACTAGCCACATTCCACATTCCAACTTAATACACATTAAGCTTTCATGTATGATAAAGATTAGTCTTTGAGCTGGGTGGTGGTGGCATAAGCCTTTAGTTCCAGCACGTGGGAGGCAGATCTTTGTGAGTTTGAGGTCACCCTGGTCTACAAGAGCTAGTTCCAGGACAGGCCCCAAAGCTACAAAGAAACCCTGTCTTTAAACAAACAAGCAAAAGCAAAGCAAACAACAAAAGATTAATCTCTGAAAAGCATCTACTATGTAAATCATTTGTATTATATATTATAGCATTTTTTTATACTTTACATGAGATTTCACAGAAGAAAATGATTATGAAAATTGTTTAGTAATTTTCCATGGCTACCTCACCAAGGTTATGCTGGAGCTGAGATTCAAGCCCAGCTCTTTGCAGTTACAAAGATGTACTTTACATGGTAGATGTTCATCATGGTTTTTAGGATCCAAGAGATCTACTTTGAATCTCAGTTGCCCTGCCTGAAAAGTTAATTACAATTACTGTTTCCTTTCACATTGGTATATCAGTATTAATGAAGGCATCTTATTTCTTATTACATTAGATTGTAAGCATTGTGAATATACAGACTACTTTCTTGAAACTTCTGTTCTTTCAATTTCTGTTACTCAGTACTTACCTAACTTTTTAACAAAGGCTTACTATACAGGTATTCACAAAGTGATTGAATAAATAGAATTAAATTATTGAATTATTGAATAAATAAAAACTGGATGGAAGGTAGCTTTGTTTGGCAAGTTAGTTAATTTGTCTATCCATCTATTTATTTGGCATTCATTTGCAAACAAGTTACTGTGTTCTCCATTCTTTGCCCAGTGCTGAGCTGCGGGTACACAATTTGGTTTATTCAAGGTGCATCCATTCTAATGGATCAATGTCTGTACCAAACCAGTTGCTAACTCTTTTGACTATTGTACCTGACTGAGTTCCTGGCATATGATGATGGAGAAGATAAGCAGAAGTGATCACGATACTCATGAAAATTTTAAATAAATGGAAAATTTCTACTGCAATAGGGAGAAAGATACAATCTACTATATGCAGTGGATTTCAGCTTTCTCTGATCTAATCTAGATGAACTAGCACCTATGATTAAAAAAACTAGAAGAGGATAATACAATCAGTTGCATCATTATACAAAATCACTTTTCACCTTTGAAGGTTAAAGTGACACTGCTGTTTCATGGGATGAATGCTGCTCTCCAAATAGTACTGGTCCTCTCTGCATCTCCACAGTGACCTTCCTTTCTATGAGAGATGGGCCAGCGATAAACTGGGCCATGTTCAAGCTTCATATGTAGGGAATATCGAATCTCATTCATGCCAAAGGGCACTGATCATGTTATGGCAATATTAGTTAATGTCCATTCAAACGTGTTCAGAAAATTTTATGAATGAACACAGTCGTATGGGTCTAAGGGCTCAGAATAAAAGGCATCAAGAAGAAAGGGATGCTTGAAAGGATAGGAAAAAAACTTATTTCATTGTGAGAGAAAGCAGAACATGGTAGATTTCTTTTTCCAAAGAAAAATCTCTCGACTGCTTTAAGAATAGAGCCTCAGCTCAGCCTTGATTGACCTACAGCACTAACCACCTTCTGTGAGTTATTTACATTTCTCTTTTTGGTAGAAGGATATCAAGTGAAAGGGATAAATAGTTAAAAATTAGCTGACTATAGTGAAGTACTTTTCATGCTTTACTGACAACGTCAAGACATACACACATATACAGATACACCTCTTCCTGATCAAATATATTATATTTTCCTCACAGAACTTAAAGAAACATAATGTGTTCTGTAGTTGCAGTGTTTTTCAATGGACTTTACAATTCCTGTGTGACATGCCCTGGGCTTTTGAAAGTGTACTGATTACATTGTGTTCTCGGTATGTAGTGCAGGGGACAGGTGATTTTTGCATGCCCTACTGCAAATGGAAAATGTCACTATGTTGGCACAATTTCCCTATGCTTTAATCTGCTAAAGCAAGAAAAGACAGAAGTTTGTAGGGAGGAGTTAGATTCAAATTAGGAAGAGAAAGTCAACTCTACATGCATTACTGAATACTTTCAAGCATAAAGTGTCTTTTAGACATCACAGAGCCTCAGAAGACTCAAAAGTGGATCTTGCTGCTCATATAGAAATTTACAGGTGTTTAATGCAAATCCAATTTTAATTCAGTCTTAAGGAAATACACAAGGTTCAAAACACTTTGTAGGTTTAAGAAGGAAGGGATCACTCCATGATACTGCGTGAGCAGATATAGACACCTTCTTCTTCCTCTATTTAAACTCTGTTATGTACCCAGGACACACTGGATGGAGTCTCACCTGACTGGCAGTGCACAGGAGGCTTCCATAAACTGACCCAGCTTACGTTTTCTCTGCAGGCTTTAATATGCCAATGAGAGTAACTGCTGACAGCGCTGTCGTCTTCCCTTTTCGTCTTCTATCACTGCCTGAATTACAAACTAACTCTAGTAGCTGGCATTTAGCCAGTGCCCCAGCCCTATTATTTAATAAGTTAATGAGTAGTCATATCCAGGTCTATCATGCCTTCATGCTGTTCTGTGTGTGGACCAACTGCTTAGTCTGATTAACATCTGTGAACTCACTATTTACAACTTTTTTACAACCTCTGATACTGAGGCTCATTTTTTCTTGTTAAGAAGAGGATAGTAATAGTGCCTATTTCCTAAGATAGAATTGTTGCAAGAATTAAAGTGGTTGAAAGTATAGTGTTAAAATTAGATTGATATTGTGCCTACATTAGTGAGGGGCATAAATGTGTGCCATATTCATGCTTGCTGTCTAAATTAAGTACCACCAAATACTTACCAGAACAATTGCTAATGTATACGAATGGAGGAAAGCCATGGGAGACTCTTTGCACAAGTGGAAAATCTTCACATGGAAGAATAAGTTGATTTTTGGCAAATGGAGTTCAAGGAAACTACGTAAGGGAAAGTTGTTATCCAAGAAACACAGGAGTTGGGTAGGTTTTAATTGTAGGGCATCTATCATCCTCCTACCCCTGACATACTGTCATCAGAGAGCCAAGTGCTTGAAAATGTTTGGCAAGCATCATTCCTGTGAGTTTAATTCCTTTCTCTTATACTGCCTCTCAGTTCCACCTGTGGGAGCCAGTTAAATAATGAGATGAAATGAAATTGCAGGCCTGTGATCACAGCACTTGGGAGGTAGAAAGAGGAGATTGGCCACAGGCAGTAATCTGTCTCTATGCAGAGAGTTTGAAACCAGCCTGGGTTATAGGAGATCCCCTCTCAAATGCAGCTCCCCTGCAAACAAAAGAGGTAGAAATTTCAGGTTTGTGATGTCTATAGGAAGCGACAGAAGCTGAAAACTGTAGGTAGACTTTATGTGCCTTGTAAGTAAGGAACATTATGTAATAAATGCATCAAAAATCAGTATCTTCCATGGAATATAATATAAACCTTCCCTGGGTTCAGACTACCTATACAAGATTTTGGAGGAAGTCATTATACAGATATAGCTCACAAAGTATATTGTGAAGTAGCTTTTCTCAATTAGGTAATACTCTTAAACCGAATTCCACTATAAAATTGACAATATTTAAAACAGTCATATTGAAAATCTTGAGTTTAGTGGACTGTTTGCTGTATCTGCAACACTCACTGGAGGACTTACCGAGCCTGTGAAGTGTGGGTGAATAAGCAGAAAGTATTTCCTTCTTATGCTGTCCTAACACGGGAAGGTATGAAACGGTGTCCTGCAGGTGATGCTGAGGGCAAGCTCAGAGCTATGTTAAATTGGAATCATGCTTTCAATTAGTGGAATAGGACAGAGTGTGATCATGGCAATGTAGCTCTAAACTCGATGAGGGTAAAAGATGAAGAGAACAAGACTAAGAATGAGAAGCCCGATTCAGGTATAGAGAAACTGATTTAACCCCAGAGATAGAACAGGACCACTGGGGGATGGTTAGCCTGAAAAAGGTCAGCTTTGTTAGGGCAGATACTGAACACAGGGTTGGCAACCAAGAGTCTCTAACTCAGATACAGAGGGACACAGCTGTAATACTGTGTGTGGCTGTTAAGTTCTCTTTTCAGAATACTATGGCACATCCATGTTTTAGCAGGCATGAGAATGCAGTATTAAATAGACAAAGGCCATGGTTGTGTGGGAATTAGTAAAATAATGGGATAGGATAAAATTATCAAGGGTAAAAATATTGATAAAAGAACAAATGACATATTCATGAACTTTGGCTAGAGAAAATGAGTGATAAGTATTTTAATAGGGCACAACCTATAAGTCATAAGTTTGGGTTAGATTTCTCCCCATCTTCTATCACAGAACTCTGTTCTCTTATCATAATTCTGAATGCCCTATTACAACTGACTGCTCAGATTTCCTGCTGTGAATGCCTATCTCGAAGGGATAATCTCATATATGTTACATTTCTCATGATGACCTACGGCTTTAGTTGGCACCTAGAAATGAAATAAAGACTTGTCAGATGATTAGACAAATAACTAAGAAAAGTAATACAAGGTCTCCTTAGGGAATTTCTCTTCACATTTATTGACAGTGCATTGGAAAAAACATCAAAGAAAGAAGCGAAATCAAGGTTGACCAGATGGCTGAGTGATAAAGGTGCTTGCCACCAAGCCTGCTCTGAGTTTAATACTTAGGATCTGCATGATGGAAGGAAGAGGACTGACTCCCCCAAGTTGCCTCCTCATCTCCACACATGCATCTTGATTCTCACAGGCACACACATACACAGAGTAAATAAGATTTAGTGATTTTTAATTAGAAAATATTATTGCACCCCTTACTTTAGATAAAAATAACAAATCTGCGAGATGTGTGTGTGTGTGTGTGTGTGTGTGTGTGTGCATGTATGTGTACAGGTGCATGCTCTCTAGTGTTTGCCTCTAAAGGATCTTATATGTTGTAATTTATTATATTACTATATTATCTCTTTGAGATAGGGTCTCTCACTGAACTCAGACCTCACCATTTTGGGGCTACGCTGGTTGGCCAGAGAGGTCCATGGTCTTGCTCTTTCCATCACTTTGCTACCTCCTACTCTCCCATCTCCCTACACTTTCATGTGCACATATCTATTTAAGAAAAAAATCTATTGATTCAATTCCAAAATCCCAAGGAAGAATCTGATTAGCCATTTTGGTTCGGGCATAGGCTGAATTTGCATTATAGGTAAACCCAAGAGGACTTGCATACAAACATTTCTTGGGGGGAGGTACAAGAAACAACAGGCAGAACAGAAACCAGTACAACAGAGAAGGAAGGACAGATATGGAGCAAGCAAGCATTTCCTATAACTAACTAAGTAACTAAAAATATCTTCAATAGGATGCACATCCCCAAGTTAACCCACCCTAGAACATAGGACCAGCTGCACATCAACTGCTGTCAGTCATTTGTTGATGGCTCACATTCGGAATGATAGCCCCCTGGTACTGCAGGCTTGTGGTAGACCTTATAACAATTCTTTTCCTCAGCTTCGGAAAGGTCCTTAGGCAAAGAGATGCTGCCACTGGTGGTTGAAGGTTGATGATGCATATCTGGTTTCCCTGACCACTTTATTTGTCCACCAGACTCAAACAGACAGCTGAGAGAGAATTTCAGAGCTTGCATTAATCGTGGAATTCTAGTTGGTCTAGCAAATACTTATCTGTAATAATTTTCTTTCCTGTTGCTGTGAGCAAACACCCTGAACAAATTCACTTGAAGAAGAAGGCGTGTATTATTTGGCTCAATAATAATACTTGTAAGTTAGTGTCCCTCTTACTGAAGCATTCACAGTGGCAGGATCTTGATGCAATTAGTTACCTTGTACCTGAGTCAAGAAACGAAGAGTGATGAATGCTTGTGCTCAGCCAACTCCATCTTTTTTATACCTTCTAAGACCCAAGTTCAGGGGATGGCACCACCTACTTTTAGTGTGGATTTTCACACCTTAATCAACTGGATCAGCATGATCCCTCACAGGAACACTGGAGACTGAATAATGCCTCACAGTTGTGGCTGGTAGACGGGCCTGTCTCTGAGGTTATTGCAGATCCTCTTAATCTAACAGTTAACATTAATTGTCAGGTCTCAAACAGCATATTCAATAGTGGGTATAGGACTAAAGAGGATACAATGTTACCTCTGTAACTTAGGGACACATATTATCTCAGAAAAGGAAGTTGGAAAATCATTTAAATACATAAAGAGGATTGTGATAGACATATACACAAAATGCTGTGAAACATGGTTAAGTCACTAAGAGAATGTTAAAAAGGGGTGCAGATCATCACCTTCCTATTAGAAGTATAGATTAAAGCACTGATCTCTCTGAAACATCTGTTTCCTGGTTTGTTTGTTGTTGTTATTCCTATTTTTTTTCTCTTCTAAGAAGAAGCAAACTTTATTGTTTTTGTAAACGTGTATCATTTGCCAATGAAGCCAATTTACTAAACAGTTTATGGAGACATGTTGTTTGTCTTGTCCCCTGAGTCTTCATAAGGGCAGAGAACCCAGCAGGTCCATTAGAAGATGCAATAGGATGAAGCTGAATCTATCACAATTATGATTCAGTTTACATATCATCCTTGAACAGACATTATTCGTTTATTTATAGGTTCATTCCCTAGAGCATAAACTCTAGGTACAGGAAAGCAAAAGTTACTGTGAACACAGATATTGACTAGTGTTAGTGCTGGCTGTTGATCTAAATCCTCAGGGAAAGGAGAGACCTGTGTGAGAGGCCCAGGATACCAAACTGAAGCATGTTTTGTAAAATACTGCATTAAGGGTGGTATCACTGTGAACACTTGGGAGAAACAAAACCAGCACATTTTCTTTCATGTGAAAAATCCACTATGCAATAAATCCACTGTACCTTAAACGGAAACAAAAACACTTAAAGACGTAATGCTATAGAAAGTATAGTAACAGGATCAAAAGTATTAACAACGTAATGCTATAGTAAGTATAGTAACACAAGGCAAGTGGCAAAAGTATTCAGAATTACATCACTATGTACAGATTTTGTCCAAAGATGATAACTGGATTTACTGAAATTGCTAGAATTAAAAGTGAATACTTTCCCCTAGATTTCTTAGCCATTGTGTGTATGGTACATACATTAATTTCACTTCGAGGTCTGAGTCTAATGCTGCCTCATGTATATACTAATATCCCAAAATGTGAAAAAAATCCCAGCCCTAAAACACTGTAGAATCCAAGAACGACCTTCACATCCTTCAAATTGGAAATGGTTGTCATGGAAGGTTTGATCAAAAGCCATACCCTTAATAGTGAGAACCAAGCTCATTCTTAGCTATCCCAGGAGGAGAAAGGCCTAATCATTATTACAGAACAAGAATACCTCCTCCCCACACATGACCATTTAGAACACCTAAGATTGTATGTTTCTATAAAATAAAAATAATCTGAGGAATAGACCTGGTCAGTCATCCTCATCAACTTAGACCATGAAACCCAATATGGACAAGGCCAACGGAACTGCCATATACAGGCTGCCCATACATGCTTCATCATTGCGAGGGCATATATTTCATTTTCATTCTTTCAATAGAATAATCTAACACCTATACTAAGAATTACAATCTACTAGGAATTGTAGGATGCTGCCTCTAACACATCTCACTGAGAAATTGCATTGTTTTCCCCATTTTTAAACTGTTGTTAGGTTATATCTATCATTTGGAAAAAAAGGAAGGAAATCTTGTGAGTGCTCATTATATGATTTATATGTACTAAAATTTACAGAGGTACTCTATCTATTTCTTTGATAAGAAAAATTATGTGTATTTTTCAAAAAGCCAGAAGGCTTAAGCAAGTCACCCAAATGAATACAAAATAAAGGAAAGGAACTGAGGTGCAAAACCAGGTTCATCTGGCTTCAGAAACCTCTTACACCACATCATTTTTAAATAGATCAGCAGCTTGAATATCTAGTATTTTTGAGGGGACATATTCCCCTTAATTATTATGTACATTCAGAATTCTCACAAGGTTCTAGGCTTGCAAGGAGCTTTGCAATCATTGATTTCTTCCTTCGCTGTGTTGTGGTAATACAGCCTTCCATAAATACTAGGAAACAAAGGCATAGAAAGGCATCCCTTGATTATAATCATCAAACATAAACTACAAATACATATATTATTTTGGAAATTTAGAATGTTTCAAATTTTCATTTGTAAAATCCCACATATTCCTACCATTATGCAATAATCTATACTAACAATATATTCCCTGACTACTACATGTATTTCATATTTTTACAGCATTTTGGTAGTAATGTATCTTGATAAAGCATGTTATATATTTTATTAAATTATATTTGTATATACAATAAAATTAGAGTTTCTACCTTAATTATAATTTTGAAGAGAATAATAGACTTACAGTCTAAAATAGTAACTAACTAACTTGTACAACTGATTCTTATGATAAAACCCTGTATTTTCATTCTGGCATATATATAAGAGATTAGTTATTCTTTCTTTCTGTTGTAGATATTTTTCATGTCTGTTGACTTACTTTACCTAACCACAATAAAATATATATGCTAATGATCTCAAGATCTGTGGGGTGAAATGCCACAGCTCAGTTCCTACAGAGAAACTGGCAAACAGAACAGCAGATTTTTCACTTCTCAAGAAGAAAAAGAATGTGACATGCAGCAAATGTTCTTTAGCTACCATCAAGGTAAAAGTATTTACTGTTCTTTAACAATCTCTGAGCAAATACTCTTGTAGCTTTCAGCAAACATTTACAAAGACCTTTTATTATGTAGAGAATTTGTTTCGGATCAAAGCTTCGCCTGAATCCGAATGAATATATGATCAATTACATCTTTTAGAACATACATTGTGAAATATGGCACCCTTTCAGACTTTTCAAAGCCGTACTTACTCCTTAAATTTTACTTCATGTTTTAAATCTAGCTTGTGGTTATAGCCTTGTGGTAATGGCAAAAGTCATTCTGGAGATGCTGTGAAGATTTGAGATTGTAAGTCTAACGAAATTATTCTTTTCATATTATCCAATACAATATTAGGACCTATCTTACTGGCTTCTTTAGATAGTATTTCTAAAGAAAAGTTTGGGTTCACAGTGAAGCAAGATACATGTAAAGTATTGCCTAGTTATGCCTGATCCTATACAAGCTTAAAATTTAACATCCCACACCTACCTGGCTTTATGAAAGCTGAGAAGCTTATATGGTCACATCATAATTATGGCAGCCCCCAATTTACACTAGGGCTCACTCTTGATGCTCTACGATCTGTATGTTTGGGCAATGATATTTGTCTTCATAGTACCAGTCAGTGTGTTTTGACTGCTCTAAAAATGGTCTGTCCTTTGTCTGTCAAAATTTTATGTACTCAGCGATCTCTATGATGTCTACATAGTTTATGTAGTTTATGATCTCTATGTAGTATTATTGATTGTTTTACAAGGTCTGATATTGATACGAATTATTAAAATTACTGCTCTAGAAAATTATATTGTATTATTTATTTGAAAACTTTCCTACATTTCAGGGATTTCCCTTAAATTGATGGTGTATATTGCTGATTATTCATTTGGTATAATCAAACATTTTTATATAACTTTATTATCCGCTCTCTCCGCTTCTACTCCCATTTTTTTCTCTCTTCCTATTCAGTTCAGACCTTATCCCATGGGATGGATGGCAGCATGAACATTTAGGATGGGTCTCCTATCCTCAGTTAATTATCAGTGGAAACACTTTACAGGAACACCGGAGGTGCATCTTTTTGGTGATACTAAATCGAGCTAATTTGTTAAGAATAGCTATCATAAAGATTCACATCACTTTTAAATCATAACCTTATACCCTTTGTCCTCAAGAGCTCATATCCATCTCCTGATGCCAAATGTACTTAGTTCTTCTCTAAGTATCAGGATTCCTAATAGAACCAGCAGCTAGCATCTCTCCAGGGGCTCAAGGCAAGCCTCTAGCTGCAAGATCCTGTAAAATCAAAATCAACTCTCAAACTTCCAGTTTATAAGAGCACAAAGCAAGCATTCTCATTTCAAAAGTGAGGGATGGGAGAACTGTTAGACCAGACCAAAGTAAGGCCCAAACCCAGCAGAACAAGTGGCAAACTCTTCAGCTGTCTATCCAGCAATCCAGGGTTGAGAGGGCAGCAACTGAACTTCAGTGAACTCGGGGAGCCCTGTCCATCAATTTCCGCCACCCTCGGCACTTCTCTCTTGAACTGACTTCACTCTACGTCTCAGCTTTGCTTAATCTATACGTCATGGTCCTCATATCCCCAACATGCGGCTGTCTCGGCTGCAATTTTGGCTTTACCTCCACAGTGTCAAACCCTGGCCTCTCTTGGCCTCTTTGCAGAGACTATGACTCTTCTAAACGTTTTGCCTTGCTTCAGTGTCGCTCTAGAATCTTGGTGAAACCTTCCTTGCCCCTGCAATGATCACGCTTTGCATGCCTGCAATAGCATACAGATAACACTGCTTAATTCTGCTGCCTGTGAAAGGCACCACAGGGAACTTTTCCACCGTTTCTGGGGTGGTATTTTTGCACCTAAGTGGCTAAACCTAGAAAACCACTACTTAGTTTGTTTAAAAGCAAAACAAGCAAGCAAACAAAAAGCCTCTCAGGGCTTTCTGCTAAGTCTCTCGCATTTTAATTGAATTTTCATCTTCACAAATTGAAGACTTTGATGGGGGATCTTGCCTTTCCATCTCCTCTCCCATTGTAGGCTGCAAATCTAACAGGGCTGCTATCTTTAACAATGACAGCTTCTTTCTCCAAAGCTGTGCATGCAACTTTAAACCAATTTACAGGCCATCCCTCACTGAGCTACAGTTTTTATGTATTTCCTTCCGACTACAATTTTGATGAAAAGCAGCAAGCTAAAACCATACCACAGCCTGGATACTATGTTGTTTTCCCAAGTCCTTTCCCAAAAATCATACTTTTTAAATTACAATCTTAAAAATAAATTTTATTACAACATGTCTCCCTTACTCTTTCCTCCTTCTTGACTTTCCCATATCCTCCTCCCTGCTCTTCAAATTCACAGTCTCTTTTCTCATCTATTGTTATTGTATGCATTTATGTACACATATATAAATATGAGATTACATAAATATATATAATTCCTATAGATAGCTTGTTGTGTCGATATGCATATATGTACTTATATATAAATACATAGTTTCTAGATGTAACTTGTTGTATCCATATACTGTTACCTGTATGTATGTTTTCAGTGCTTGCTGTTTGACACTGAACAACCAATTGACATGTTCTCCCCTGGGGAGGGCCATCCTATGCTCCCAGTTTTTCTTAGTTCCTGTAGTGCTTTGACAAGTTTGAGGCCTTGTGGGCTTTTCCTCCTGCCGTTTGGCACATTCATTGGTATCACCCTTGTTTAGCCTCACTCAGATTCTCAGGACTTGGGCAGAATGCGGCAAGATCCTTTGTTAGAATGTAACATAAATGGCTTCTAGTTCAATATTTGATTGGGTCAAGTTCCCCTCTAAATCCTTATGGGTCCAGCCTTCACTGTCTGCATTTCTCTTAGGACCCTAGTCTTCTGAATTCCCACTCAATGGCCTATCAAGTTTTGTTTCTGCATCCCAGGGATTCTCTGATCATAGCTCACAATTTGTCAACAGCTGTCTCACCTACCAATTCAGAAGGTCTCGAAACCATAAGGTCAGGTTTATCATAGCAACAGCCATAATTTTGGCTTCAGTTTTACATATTTGATTCCTTTTCTCTTTGCTGCAACAACAAATACTGACAAAAGCACTGTGAAGATGGAAGTCTATTTGTCATGCTGAGGAAGGCAGGACAGCCAGAGTACAATGTAGCTGGCCTCATTGTGTCCACAATCAGGAGAAGACAGAATTAAAAACTGCAACTCATTTGGCCTTCCTTTTTCACTTTTAATTTAGTCCAGGACTCCAGTAGCTGGACTGCTAACTACCCACATTCAGAGTATACCCTCTCCGCTCAGTTAAACTCAGAGGAGTGTTCAGGTGGTTATAAATCCAGTCAAGTTGAAAATGAAGACTGACCTTCACAAATTCCTTAAAGAATCCTATTAAGATGTCAAATTTTTCTTTACCTCCATTTCTTCTTGCACAGAACAACATTTCCATGGTCTGTTAGAAGACCTTTTTGAAAGATCCTTTATTCGTTATCATTTGTTTAATATGCAAAATAAAGTTTGTAGGTAAATTGACCTGTAGGAGGAGGGCCCGCTTGTTTATCCTGGCTGCCCAGCTAGCTTAGTCCCGAAATAACCACACAGAAACTGTATTAATTAAATCACTGCTTGGCCCATTAGCTCTATCTTCTTGTTGGCTAACTCTTACATCTTAATTTAATCCATCTCCATTAATCTGTGCATCACCACGAGGTCGTGGCCTACCAGCAAAGTCTCAGCACATCTGCCTCCAGCGGCTCCACGGTGTCTCTCTGACTCTGCCTTCTTTCTCCCAGCATTCCGTTCAGTTTTCCCCTCCTACCTAAGTTCTGCCCTATCAACAGGCCAAGGCAGTTTCTTTATTCATTAATGGTAATCACAGCACACAGAGGGGACTCCCACATCATTGACTGATCTTCACTTTATCCCCTCACAGCTTCCCCTCCCCCTGTACAATTTTGCCAAGCCCACCCAAAGAGTGGCCTATAGTAGCCGCTTCCATTGCCTGCCTTTTTGTTAGTTCCCATCCCTGACTCCTCAGGTACAATAGGCCTCTTCCCTCTATTAGCTGCAAAGGAGCAGTAAAGTCTGCCACGCGTTCCAACCAGCAAAAAGCACTGGTCTAATTCCTAGTCCACTTCTCTTCCACTTCCAAACAATATAACATATAATGGGGCTTATTTTTTTCTTTCTTAGTGTATACTCTTTGCCGAGTTCCAGGTTAGTTAAATCTGATCTAGTATGGTTGTCACTGTCCCCTTTTCTTAGCTCTTCTTTGCTGACTTCCTTGTTTCTCCAGGCTTTAGTAGAAGTGGACTTGTACAAGGTTTAGAGCTTTTTCTCAGGACTGAGGAGTTGGCCCAGTCCTTAAGAGCACTTGCCGCTCTATCTTGAGAGTTTAGATCCAGTCACCCACTGGGTGGTTCACAAATACCTGTAACTCCAGCTCCAAGGGTGATATTCTCTCCTGGCCTCCTTGGACATCTGCACACTCTCAAATAATAAAAAATTATTTTTTTTATGAAACAGAGACTTTTTTCTCTTTTCGCAGTAATCATTTACAACATCAAACCAATGACTCAAGTCATGTACATATACTTATAAATCCTTCAAATCTATTTTTAGTTCTTTTTTGCCTCTTCCCTGGCCTCCTATGTAGACATTTAACTCTGTATTCAACATCTCAGTTTACATGTTTTATAGTTTCTACGAACTTGTGAGGAAAAAAAACTTTATTACCAGCCTTTCCCAGATCCCAAGGAGGGTTAAGCCTAGGGTCTTTATGTCAAGCTTTGCTATAATCCGTCATGGCTCATATGCCTATGCATGCTTCCAATTTAGACCATGCTAACTTCTCACTCAGGTACTTCCTCATCTGCCTGCATCAACTCTTTATCCAGTCCCATCTCCGTCTGTCAGCCAGAAAGATGTATTTTAAAAGGGAAAGGAACAGCGATAGCTTTCCCAACTCCCAGGATGGACTATCTCTTAGCTCTCATATCCCAATCAAACCAAACTGCCCTTGCTGTTTGTTACAAAGTCAAGTTCATTTCTCCCAAGGAGACGTTGTGCTGTTGACTTATTTGCTCATATTTACTCGTGGGAAAAGATGAAAGCTATTTACTTGTTCAGGTCTTTGCTCATAAACCCTTCCTGAGAAAGGTACTCCCAGAGCCCCTTATATAAATAAGCCACAAATGGCCTTCAATACTCTCTAATGGACAGCCTTAGTTGAAAAGAAATGCAGTCTTATTGTTGGTACTTTATGTGCATAGTTATATTTTATATTTTGCCTGATTCTCTGGTTCGCACAGATGCTCCTGTATAAAGCAACACTTTGTCCTGTTTTTATTGCTCTTCCCCGAGTACTTAAAACTGCATGTCATGAAGAAGTATATATGAAGGAAGCTAAAGAGGTTCGATAGTGAAGGCTGGCGATCTCAGCAAGTGAGAAATTGATCTCAGACCACATTAAAACTCTGCACTTTCTTCTCTCAACACCTGCCTTTGTGTTTGTGTGTGTGGTGTGTGTGGTGTATGTGTGTCTGTCTGTGTGGTTTCCTGTTGTCTACCATGGTCCCCTTGATGATGTATCACTCACAATATTTGATAATATTAATTATTTTGGAGAAGAAAGTGACATAAAATACTCCGAAACTGAAATAGAAGAGAGTTATTGCATCCTGCATTCCCACAGCCTGTCACTCAAACCAAGGAAAGAAAATCAATTGAACTAATTTGATTCTTAACAAAACCAGGTTTAGTTATCCTTTTGTTTTGTTTTTAATTTGTTTTCCCTTAATCTTCATCTTTCTTAAGGAAGTGTTCTCTAACACAATGCTGTCACACATAGTAACACTGTGATCAATTGTAATTCATTATGTGTGATGAAATGTATATTTTGCTTACTTTAAAAGCTAGTTAGAGTCTATTCACAAATATCAATAAAAGAAATTTGCTTTTACCATTGTTTGCCATTTCTTGAGTCATATCATTCACAAGATGACATCTACCAAGTCACTATCTTGCCATGCTTCAGCTAGTGATCTGGCTGTGCACCTGAATTTGAAGTTCTGGGTGAATTTCATAGCTCCCTCACCCACACACACACGAGAGAGAGAGAGAGAGAGAGAGAGAGAGAGAGAGAGGCCAGCAGAGAGAAAGAAAGAGATAGAGACAAAGAGAGAGACATACACAGTGTGTGTATTTCGATAATCCTTACTGATTTGTGCAGAATCCTTCCACAACATCACTGCCTGAGCAGGGTGTTTCCTTTCTTTTAAACAATAGGGTTTCTGTTCTAAACCTGTCCCCTTTACTCCTTGATTATCGTAAATAATGTCTAATGTTTTTATAATCACAACAAATGCTATCATTTTGTTGTTACCTGGAAATTTAGCAAAGTCACAAAAGCTCTGTGACTTTGTTTCTCTGTGTTAAAAATTAAGATGACATACTTGTTGTTTCGAGATTCATTTCATACAAAGTACGAATGCTGAGTAGCTTAACAGTACTGATGGTGGTGGCTAAGTAGGGTTGGTCCCTCCTCTTCAGCATCTTAGTACTGATGGTGGTGACTAATTAGGGTTGGTCCCTCCTCTTCAGCATCTTAGTACTGATGGTGGTGGCTAGTTAGGGTTGGTCCCTCCTCTTCAGCATCTTAGTACTGATGGTGGTAGCTAGTTAGGTTTGGTCCCTCCTCTTCAGCATCTTAGTACTGATGGTGGTGGCTAATTAGGGTTGGTCCCTCCTCTTCAGCATCTTTGTGATTCATATTTTTTTTACTTGTCATTTTAGAGTCCTTTTATCTGAATGCAGTTGTGAGAAGAAATGGTAAATTAATTTGACCATCAGTTCCTCTAAAGTATGAATAACTTAGTTGCCTAATTATATATACTGTCCTCTAATTATCTTCCCCATACCTGCTTGATTACTGGCATTCCTTCTGCCATCAGTTAAACAAATATTACTGAGAACAAAGAAGTTCTTGATTTAATTGGGTGCTACAATGTCTGGGTTGAGTCTTGTAGGATTTATCTTTCTCACTTATCGAATCCCGAAGCCCAGAAGCTGCTAAGCAGTGTTAATTAGGTACTAAAGCAAAGTGGATTGTGGAAAGGGTCTTCTTAACGACATTTTACACAAAGTGAGGCAGCAAAGCCACAGGGGTTACATAGTCTAGTGTCTGCTACGGGTGTAATTTAAAGTCCTTGATGAACTATGGCTTACTGTTCGATTTTATGTCTTCACGAAATCAAAGTATGTCATATTCCCACAAAGCACCATGGTTGGTGTGATTGAAATGGCAAATGATGATGGAACAGCCAGTTTTAGAGATTTACAGTCCTTGCAAGAGTTAGTTCCATTATAAACATAAGAATATGGTTGGTATAGTGTATTTTAGTAATATTATAAACATAAAATGATATGAATATATAACTTATATACGACAGTTTTCCCATTAAAGAATTAAGCAAATTCTTGAGAAAAAGAAATTTTCTTTTTTAACTCAACAACAGAAAGACTTAAGCCAGTGGCTTGAAGATCTTGACTCCTTTATACTGTGATGGGATCCTGGATGCAGAATCCAGCCTCTGGTGTCACATTACACTCCGTGACTGGTTCCTCTTCTTGGCTGTTTGTAATGAAATACATTTCTTTGAATACATCCTTATTCAGTAGTTCATTCAGAGAATGTTTTTCTAAACACCCATTGTATGTAAGCACTGTTCCCGGGGTGGTTTTTCACAAAGCAGTACAAAGACACACCACAATCGCTGCCGCTGTGATGATTCTGGCCGGCGCTGATTGAATGTTGCCAGTCCCACAACATGCCTGGTGGAGTTCTAGACACGCAGAGGGAACAAACAGCATGAGGAAGGCAAAAAGACTGAGACTGATTTACTGCCTGGGAGGAACCCAGTCTGAAGTCTTAATTTCCTTAATTCAGTATAGGAATTATACGAATATGCATAGCCCAGGGTTGTTATAAGGGTTATAGAGGTTGATTGGAAGCCATAGGTTCTAATGATGGTCCTTGATTCACTGAGAAGTACCGAAGCTATGTTTTCATATTAACTATGTAACAAAAATGTTCATATGATGGGAAAGATACATGGGATAGTGTTCACAAAATCTTGGAATCTGGAAGGGACAAGGTTTATTTGAAGGGCAATAGAAATTCTAGTGGGCAGAACATAGCAACTATGTATGCTGCAAAGCTCAGAAGATCATTTCGAGTCTTCCTCTGCTACTTCTTTAAGCTAATAGAAAATCTGGCCTAACATTTTTCTTATTTCTTCAAAAGTGATCTTTGACCTTTCAAAGTCCTCTTGAAAGACATGTATTTTAGAAATGAGAACACTGACCTTACAGAGGGCCCCGTGAGCAAGTCCACAGAGCTTACTTGTAGTCTGTTAGCCTATGCTGCTTTACTGTATATCAGACTAAAAATGACCCCCCCCCACACACACACACATTCTTGGGACTGAGGAACCAGCACTTAGTCATGCATCAGATCACTTTTAGAACAGTGCACTCCAACAAAATGATAAATTAGCAAGTGAATATACGACATGCTCATGTTTATAGTCTCTGATAGCACATGGTAGTGGCTCAATGAAAATTTATTTAGTAAGTAAACCTGCAAATGTGTGCTCATCCATCAGGGAAAAAGGCATATAAAACTTTACAGTGCTAATCATTATTTCACTGTTCCCAGTATCTCATTGTAGTTATTGGTATAGATGCTGTATTAAATACACACACATGTAACAAGCTGAGAGAAAGAGATACAACTCTTGATTAGATTCCTTAAAGTCTATTGTTTAGAAGGATATAGTGAAGACTAGCCTGCTTGTGTGGGGCCCCAGGAGAAAGTGTTGGGCAATCCGATCTGGACTCCTCTCCCAAACATCTTATCTCTCACATAGAGCAAGTTTCCTTATACACAGTTTCCTATCCTGGCATCCCAATGAGCTAGCCCTGCAGCTGTGCAGTCTAGAGCAGATGTTACCCTGTCAGGTGTCTTTGATTCTACTTCAGAAACCACAGGAAGCTGGTTGTAGAGAAATCAGCACTGTCGGAACAGGGGACGGCAGCCTACACTGTGCACTCATAAAGGAGGCATGGCACTCAACCTCATTTTGGGGGCGGAGGAGGTGACAAGTGTCTACACTGGAGGGATGGAAGCTGGCTGCTGTCTCCTACCCAACTCCTTCTGTTCTGCTTTGTAGCTGACAAATACTGCAATGTTTATATCATCATTCATTTAGATATAAACTTTTTGATGACAAAAAGCATATTCTAACCATCTTGAATATCCATCACCTGAATCAGTGTATAAAACTATGTGCCGTATAGTAGTTTCAGATTTCAGTGATTTGAACTAAATTCACACATAGGGGCTTGAGGGATGGAGAAGAGAAAGAGGCAGCCAGAGAGATCTGAAACAATATTTACTGTGTACCTTGGTGCAAGGAAGTGTTCTATTATGGCATTTCAGTATGTTTTTATAGCAAGTCTATGTGTTTGGTGATAGTATTTCCATTTTGTTGTGAAAAGGGTTGAACTGTCTAAGAAAATTGCCCGCAAGCATAGTTCTAGTGTGTTACTGAGCTAGAATTCAAATCCCTGATCACCTGACAGCAGAGGCTGTGTGTTTTTTCTCATGCCTCATAATTACTGCTTCCTTTGAAGCAACAGCTTAGATTTACTTCTCTCATGGTAAATGCACTTCTACTGTAACTGCAGTCTGAATATGTGAACAGGTTATGTGAATACGGATGAAAAATTATGTAATTTAAACATAATGGCAATGTTTCTAGGAAATTGCTTGTTTTGTTTTTTTTTTTTTCTAGTAAAAAAAAGGAAATTGCATTCATTGTCATAGCTTTTTGGAACACTTTATCCATTCATGTGCTTGCAATTTTATTAATTGAAAAATCAATTTAAATGTTTATTCTTTTACAGCCAGATGCGAGTGTCATAGGGGAACTGTGAGTAGCCTTGTCAAACGAAGGGCTGGCCCAGCTTGTCCACAGTAAACCAAAGACTTTCCCCTGACAGCAGTAGTGTGTGGACTGACTGTGCACTCTGCTTGCATTTTATAATATTCAAAGATGCATTTCCACAAAGTCACCGGGTAAACTTGCAACTAAATTTTTCAACGACCATATGAATACCACCATCCTTTCATCCCCATTTGCTATTAATGAAGTCCAGTACTCCTACAGCTATCTTGCAACCTGTGTAAGTGTATAACATTCTCACTTCAAGGGAGGCCAAGCCAATGACTGACAAAGAACCTGAAGTTTTGTAATAAGCCAATTTTGATATTTGTGGCCAACGGATATTGTTGTTAAAGGAACTTTGACTTGAGATTTCTGTAGCTTGCAGCTGCTGGAAAATTGGCATGCCTAGACTAGGGAACGAGTGGGCTAGGTCCCGTCACCACTTTTGTACATCACATTGTGATACAGAACTCTTTGGAGTCTACCTTATCTCATTAGATCTTTTTCTTTTTTTTTTTTCTCTTTGCCTTTATTTAAACAGTTCTCAAAACATTTGAGTGAATTGGGCCTCCTCTGGTAAGCAAAGGACCTGAAAATTAATATTTAAAAAATGAACAGGCAGTTCATCCATGACACAGGTGTGGTGATCCCTTCTCTCATTCCAAACTTTGAAGCACCCAGTATTTTCATATAGTCTAAGCTAGAAGAACAAGAGTACATTTGTGGTGGAATGTATTGTCATCACTTGTTGATAACTAGTTGAAATACCATTATTTCTTTTGTAACAAACAGCCTTTTAAAGACATGTATCTGAAGCTCTTATTCCACATTAATGTAAGGATTTGCTGTATGGAAAGATTTTTGTTTTAATACTAGCAGCACAGAGTTACAGCGTATTTTTAACACTTAATTGCAAGTATATCGAATATGGCAAGTTTCATGGACTCCCGAAAGAAAACGAGCATCTTTATTTTAAAATATTTTACTGGAAACTTAAGAATGGTTAAGTATCGATATTTAGAAAGAAAAGCGATCATACTCACCTCGTCGCTATTACAGCATGAAG